>JAUTDX010001931.1:0-70966 GCA_030844895.1 Ambrosia x helenae
AATAAAGTAACCCAAATTCTGTAACTTTAACACTAACTAGATGATCAGATTACAAAAACTCACAAGATCTAACATGATTTCTTATGAGCTAAACA
This sequence comes from Ambrosia x helenae, assembly GCA_030844895.1. Classification (NCBI taxonomy): domain Eukaryota; kingdom Viridiplantae; phylum Streptophyta; class Magnoliopsida; order Asterales; family Asteraceae; genus Ambrosia; species Ambrosia x helenae. Next base: position 96 of record JAUTDX010001931.1, read on the forward strand.
AGAACAAAAACCTAGACTTGATTAAGACTCGAGAGAGTTCTAAAGAGAGAGAGAGAGAGAGTATAATATCTCAATAACTCTTTAATGAACTGATTTCTAGACTCTAAACATTTAACCAGTCAAAATATGTATATAGCCTTAAGCTCAAAATTTTTTATCATTATTAAATAGTAACCTTTACCAGGTGAAGCCTTTAAATATCTTAAAAGCCTAAATATTATTTGCATATGAGCTTTAGTTAGCTTATGCATGTATTGATTTAAGACATGAACAAAATAGGAAATGCCAGGTCTAGTATAAGACAAGTTTATAAGTTTCCCCACAGTCTTTGATAACCAGTGATGTCAACCAGCAAATCATCTTCCTATTTACACAAAGAAGATATAACACAGTGTTGTTCTATAGGACTGTTTACTGGCTTGCATCCAGTCATGCCAAACTCAGCAAGCAGTTCTATACAATATTTCCTTTGTGATAAACGTAATCCTATATCAGACTTAACTTCTATTTCTAATAAAATACAAAGAGCCTAGGTCTTTGATAAGAATATTGGAATTTAAAAAGTTTTAACATGCATAATCTCATCAAGATTGTTTCCTGTAACCATAATATCATCAACATAAACAAGCAAATGACAAACACAGAACCAATAGACTTAATGAACAAATAATGATTTACATCTACTTTGAACAAATTCCAATTCAATCAATACACCTACAAGCTTCGAATTCCACATTCTTGGAGCTTGTGTAAGTCCAAACAAGAATTTGGTAAATTTACAAACCTGGGTTTTCATCTTTATAAAAGTATTCTTGAGGCAATTTCATATTAAACAACATCTTCAACTAACATCCAATTAATATAATGGCCAAATATATTTAACAGCTAGAGACAAGACACATCTTACAGTCATCATTTTAACAACGGGTGAAAAAGTCTCTCTAATATCTCTTCCCCCTCTTTGGCTAAAGCCTTTGGCAACTAGCCTTGCCTTAGTCGTTTCTGTTTCTCTTGAGGACCTATACTTAATCTTGTACACCCACTTACACCCAATAGGTTCCTTATTATGAGGTGAATCTACAAGATTTCAAGTATTATTTTTGTTTAATGTCTCTATTTCTTCATTCATAGCATTAATTCAATTCGGATCTTTGGATGCTTCAAAGAAATTCTTAGGTTCAACACTTTTATTAAGAATAGTAGCTAAACATAAATTTTCACTTGACAAATTGGAGTAATTAACCACATTTCCAATCCCATATTTATAGAAGAAGATTCTCTATGTGTTTTACCTTATGGCAAGTTAGGTAAATTGGTTTTAACATTTTTAGATTTAGATCTTCCTTTAAAATATTTAAAACTATGTCTGATGGATGTCCTACCTTGCATGCCAAACCTCACTTAAACCAAAACTATTACAACATACATTAGGCACAACAATAGACTCACCACAAACATTTGACCACCGGTCACCAGAAACTTCTTTGTTAGTGAATCCTGAATATAACAATTGTTTTCATCAAATGACAGTTAGTTTTCTATTGTTAGTAAGTTTATGTACTTAAATAAGACTCATGCAATTCCGATACGACATCATAACCAATGAACCGATACTTTTTAATTTTTTTTAAAGTTGAATACATGGCTTTATAGTTATTTTGGTGTCATTAGTATTATCATTACTATCACTATTTGTAAACCTATTATATCAAAATCAAATCATTATTCAAAGTATCTTTTTTACGGTAAGATCAAAATAATATTTCGCTAGGTGCAACAGATGTAGGTAACAAGTCACAACTATGATTACTTCTTGATATTTAGAAGTTGAAATTAAGCGTAACCAATGAAAACATTTAATTACAAAAAGTTACTAGATGACGAAAGTAAAATAAGTTAGAGAACAGTAAATAATATACAAACACAATCACTCAATAAACAATATACTGAATATTGACTGATACTAGGTGATTTATGCTAATTTAACACGCTTGAAGATTATTGTGTGAGTTATGATTCAATGAAACTTTATTTTGAAAAGAGGTCAAACACAAGGGGAGTCCATACATTATTGAATACGTGTTAGGATATTTATTTACTTAATATTAAATTGCAACCGAATGATTGTATGTACTCGGTATTAACGCATTCAAATATGGCCAACTTCTGCTTAGTGGTATTCTAACATAAGTTCGTCAACGGTAAACGGTCAATTGAAGTCAACATATCTAGCTTGCAGCTTCTTTAGGGTGGAGGGGTGTGCCAGTCTGGTCATGGTTACTACCGTAGGTTCTACCAATCACATGTTATCACTCACTACCACCCTAAACTATCTTAAAACACCTTAATTTTGTTTGGGCACTACCTTAAGGTACCCTAAACCATGAGTTCCATCAACCACCCGCAATCTCTCTCTTTCGGCTCCTCTTACCCGTGCTCCCTACCAGTGACACAAAGGCCAGTGTAGCCGAGCAGGTAGGGGCATGCACGGAACTTTGTTGGGGCCAGACGGTGCCTCGGCACTCCCCTCTTTTTGCTCCGTAGTGTAATTTTATGCGTTTTCGTCCAAAAATTCTATACGTATTGAGTGCAGCCCCCTCCGTTTTAAGGGTCTAATGACTTTCGGCCCTATCAATTTTTTTTTCAAGCTCTGCTACTATGTAGGGGATATCCACCTGACCCATACCCGAATACCACACCCGCCACCCTTATAAATGGGATAAATTATGTAACTTAGGCATATCTACGAGGCAGTATTACAAATATATATTATGATAGTCACCCAAAAAAACTTCGAGAAACTGGTCAACAGCCCACCGAAGCCCATGCGTCACACATTAAGTCATTAAATATTTTCTACAGAATCTTTAATATAAAATAACCCATGATACTATAAAATTTGCAATATAAGATTACATCTCCAACGTGATTCCTGCATTCCTTCATATCTTTGTCTTCAACAATACCATAATTCATCAAATATTGTGTTTCGGTTCTGTTTTTTTATTTTTTGTGTCTCTCAATTGTTTGAATTATTTTCAGGTATATTAAGATGGTATTAATTAGATTGCTTTTGCTTTAGATTTCATAATTAATTACAGCTTTTATGTTTTAACGACTTTGATGCTTTACTTTTCTATTTATATTCTTTTTTTCCATAGCAATCATTACTCAAATAAGCTATTCTTATATCTGATTTTCATGTGTCTTTTTTTTGTTTGTTAGGTAGTAAACAATGAATTTAATACAGTGGGTTTGCTTGTTTTGAGGGAACATAGAGTTTTTGATTATCTTTTTGTTGAATTTCATGCTTTTGTTCCAATTAATTTGGAAAACAGAGTAAAACAGAGCAAAACAGAGTAAAACAGATCAAGATTGGATTTTGGGCACTTTTTTGAGGTAACAATTGTGATAAATGTTTATTGTTTGAATTAAAATGACATGTTTTTATTAATTATATTTAAAAATCTTGAATTTTGATCAGGTTTTGGATAGTAACATTGAAGATAGTTAAAGATTTGAAATTTTTATTATGAGTGATGCTCAAAGTAATGCCAATGGTCTGCCTCCATTCATCGCGAAAACGTATGAAATGGTTAATGATCCTTTGACTGATCATATTGTGTCCTGGAGCCATAATAACAAGAGCTTTGTTGTTTGGAACCCGCCCGAGTTTTCGGGTGAATTGCTTCCAAGATACTTCAAACACAACAATTTCTCAAGCTTTATTAGACAACTCAATACTTATGTGAGTAATGTCTCATTTACTTTTATGTGTTTCAGTTTATTAATGTTTAGCTAGCTTGTGTTTAGGAAAGGGGTTCTGGGTTTCATACACTCTGTGACGTCTGTATATAGGACACAAATTTTTTGTCTTTAGTAGACTAGGGTTCGCAATTCAAAAAGGGGTAGCGGCGCAGCTTGTTGCCCGTTTACCTTCTATTGTGATGTAACTTTCGCATTTTGTTTTAATATAATAAAATCAAAGAAAAAAAAAATAAGCCATTCATTTTCTCAATCAAAAATTGAGAAAAAAAACTCCAACAAAATGTCGTTTTTTTTTATAGAACCTACACATGCGTATGTCAGTTTTAGGTAATATATCTACACATAACCTACACTTGTGTAGGTAAACATTTATAATAAAAACATATGAACAAATTAGTTTAAAGGTTTTTGTGCACATAACATAAGTATTTGTATGTAACAAGTAAAGTTTTTAAAAAACAAGAACCATTTATTAGATTAGGATTTGCTATTTAGAAACGGGTGGCGGCGCAGTTTGTTGCCCGCCTGCCCGTTATCTTGATGTAATTTTCTTTGTCCGGGATGAACTCATTTGTATCAAGATAAGACGGTTTATTTATAAATTGAGTCGACTCGTTCTCAATAACACATATTTTTCATTTATTAAAAAAGTTAAGCGAATTAATTTACGTTTGTCACGGAATAATTTAGTGTTCTGAAATGAACCTCATGCTGTTTAATCTTTTAGGGTTTTCGCAAAAGCGATCCGGAGCAATGGGAATTTGTAAATGAAGACTTCATTAGAGGGAAACCACATCTTTTAAGAAACATTCAAAGAAAAAAGCCAGTTCACAGTCACTCAATTCAGAACCTCCATATGCATGGAGGTACTTCATCTTCTCCTATGACCGAATCCGAAAGAGTTCAATACAGAACCGAGATCTACAGGCTGCGCTACGAGAAAGAATCACTGTCTTTAGAGCTTCAAACACGCCAGCAAGAACAAGACGATATTGAATTGGCAGCAAACGCGTTAACAGAACGTTTAAAGATTGTTGGAGAACATCAGAAGGATATTTTGCGCGTTTTGGATAGTACTTTGCATAAACCAGCTCAAACATTGGACATGAATGACCGAAAGAGACGGTTTATAACTGAAATTATGATCAGGTTTTATCCTTTGATGTCCCGATCGATGAAAAGTTAACTGTAGATGCCTTATTGGGTTTGGATTTGGAATTAGTTGAACAGTTAGAGTCTTCAGTTATGTTTTGGGAGGATTTATTGGCGAATTTCGTGAAAAATGGTCACCCGAGTTGGATAACGAGTCGCTGATAAACATTGAAACAGGTTTTAAAGAATGTGAGATTGTCACAGACTCTGAAGCATACAAGCCTGTTGCTTACACAAATGAAGAACAAGAAAGTGAGACCAGGGTCGTCACGGGTGGGAACGATGGGTTTTGGGAACAGTTCATGACTGAGAATCCTGGCGGTTCGACGACTGAGGATCGGGTAGGTTCGATGACTGATAATGAGAGCAGAGGGTTTGATCAATATAGAAAGTTTTGGTGGAACATGAGTTCTGTAAATAGTGTTGGCTGAAAAAACTTGAAATTTTGATGTTTTGTAGACATTTAGTTGTTCAATTAATTTGTGTGTTATGTGAATATCAGGAAATTAGACTTCAGATTATTATTTTTTTGATTTTTTTATGTTTTAATTTTAATATTTTAGGTGAAATTGGCAGTTGATTTATTATGTCTTAAAGCTCAATCTACAAATTGAAAACTTAATTGTAGGTCATTTTCATTGATTTATTAAATTTATAATATTATACAAATCAAATACTATGATAGCACTTAAACTTAAAGCATGTTAACTAACAACCACCTAAAAATGGTCCTAAAGAATCAACAGTCCTAACAAAATTAGCCATACCCAATTTGTCAAAGCTCGTTCCTCGCGAACCAATATGACCATTTTTTAAAATGACTCGTTCTAACCCGTTACCCCTGCTTGACCTGACCCACCTGTTTTGCTAGATCTACTCAAAAGTAGTATGATAGTGGTGAATATTCAGTTTTTGGTGCAGGTGGGTGTTAACCTTTTGTGGATGTGGAGGTTGATTTGCCTGTTGGTCAAAGATGGCTGGTTGGATAAGCAGTCAGTCATTATGGTCTCACATTGGTCAAGGACTCAAGGGCTGTAATAATAATTTTGTTTTGGCTGGTGTAAATATGAATATGTGAATGGGTCATTGAATTGGTGCTTGACTTCACTTGTATGATAGTGAAAGATGAGGAGGGTTGTGGCCTATATTTCATTGCTTGTAAAGTTGCTGATTTGGCTTGTGGAATTTAATTGTTTTTGTAACCATATAATTATTACATTCACATGGATGGATGATAAAGTTAATACACAAATGCATGTATTAAGATTTAAGTCCATTACAATTTTCTTTTTCAAGTTACAGATGCTTAGTTCAGGTCTACCACAATATAAAACAGTGTAAAGTTCAAAAACTTAATTTGGTAGATTTTTAAGTAAAAGTAATAAAAAAATGTATTAAATCACCCTCCTAGATTCAATCCAAATACCAATATAGTTTTACAAAATACAATTTGTTTTATTGCAGGTTACAAACATTGTTTCAACAAGGTATAAGACTATAAGCAAGCCAAAGCTACTAATATACGTATAATAACTGAGTTTGTGCTTTGAGCAAGCCCGTATTTTCTACTCGCCTCGGACCCAAGAATTATTTTGGATTCTTAGAGACGGCCCTACCGTTGGCCTAGTGGATCCACCCTATTCACATTAATGTATTGTTGTTGTGTAAGATATCTTATAAATACATGTTGCCAAATGTTAAATAACTTGGTAACAAGATTGATATAAAAATAAAGGGTAAGCCTGTAATACATGTATGCTTTTATTTATTGTTCTAAGGATGATAATTATTGATGTTTAATGCTTCTAATATATTGTACGCTCAATATATGTGTGTATATGTATTATCTCTAAGACTCTTAACAGGATGAGAAGTAAAAGAAATTAAAAGATGATTTTAGAGATGAAAAGGGTGTCTTCAAGATTTACTTAAGTTGTGTGATCGGTCATGGATCTCTAATATTAGTTGGGCTACACAGAACTTAAACAAAGGCTAACTGGGCTCACTGTTTGTTGGCTGTAACTAGAGCTGCACATAACGTTTTTTTTTAAGAACTGAAACGATTTGGGCTGATACTGGTTTTGGGTTGGAACCGGTTCGGTTTTGTATATATTTTTTATATATAAAATTGCAATTTTTTAAATAAAATGTACAGGTTTTTCATACCGGTTGGGACCGATTTGACTTAAAAGTGGTTCGGTTCAGGTTCAATGAGAAATGAGGGGAATCGATTGCGAACTGCCGGGCTCGATCTGGAACCGGGACCGGTTTGGAATATATCGGTGCTAGACCGTGCAAATCGAGTCCGTTTGTCCGGGTCAGGTTCATTGAGAAATGAGGGGAATCAATAGGGAACTACCGGCTGGATCTGGAACCGGGACCGGTTTGAAATATACCGTCCGTAAACTGGAACCAGGACCGGTTCCAGTAACCGGTTTTTGTGCACCTCTAGCTGTAATTGATCCAAGAAAGAAAAGGTGGAGCAAAATGTTGATTTACGTTGGTACTTTTGTACAAGTAGAGGTGCACCTCGGTTCCCAGTCTGGGTTAAAAACTAGTTTCGGTTCTAAAACCTTTTTTTTCACCTCTCCTTGCACCTAGTGGTGCACAAAAAATCGGTTATGGACACACAACACTAAGAGGCGTCATTCTCCCTTCCTCTTATCCACTTCAGCGTCACGTCACTCTTCCGTTCGCCTTCTCCCAACAAGGGTGAGGTTCCCTTCATCATGCAATAACATCACAGAGACAAACAAACTTCACTCAAAACACAAAAATGTCATCAACCTACTTCCCCTCACCACCACCAACCTTCCAACTGACAAACAAACCCACCACCATCTCCACTCTCCATCAAACCCACGCTCACCTGCTCAAAACCGGTCTAATCCACGATCCCTTTTCCTCTAGTCGCTTAATATCCTCAGCAGCATCCTCTCCTCACACCTTATTATACGCTCACTCCATCTTTACCCACTTACACAACCCCAATACTTATTCCTACAACTCATTAATCCGTGCCTATGCCAATAGCCCAACCCCAGAAACCTCAATCACCCTCTTCATTAACATGTTGTTTAATAATAATAATAATAATAATAATGTTGAACCTGATAAATATAGTTTTACGTTTGTGTTAAAGGCATGTTCTGTTGCTAAAAGGGTTAATATTGGGGAACAGGTTCATGGGTATGTGGTTAAAGTTGGGGTTGTGGATGATTTGTATATTTGTAACACTTTGATACATATGTATGCGAAATGTGGGTGGTTTGATGTTGCGCGTAAGGTGCTCGATGAAATGCCTGAGAGAGATGTGATATCGTGGAATGCGGTTTTGAGTGCGTATGTCGATGCGGGTATGATCGGTTTGGCGCGGGAGGTGTTTGATGAGATGCCTGAGAGGAATGTGGAGTCCGGGAATTTTATGATTTCGGGGTATGTTAACGATGGGTTGGTTGGGGAGGCGAGGCGAGTGTTTGATGGGATGGTTGTGAAAGATGTTGTTTCGTGGAATGGGGTTATTACGGGGTATGCTCGGGTTGGGGAGTTTGATGAGGTGTTTCGGCTTTTTGAGGATATGCGGAAGGATGGGATGGTTCCGGATGATTATACGTTGGTTAATGTGTTGTCGTGTTGTGCGCGTGTGGGTGGGTTGAGTCAAGGTGAATGGATTTATGGGTATATTGGTAGGAACAAGATTGAGGTGGGTGGGTTCTTAGCCACTGCTCTTGTGGATATGTATGCAAAATGTGGGTGTATCGAGAAAGCGTTAGAGATCTTTAATAAAACTTCAGATAAAGATATTAGTACATGGAATTCAATGATTACCGGATTAGGTCTTCATGGATATGGAGAACCTGCGGTAGAAACATTCTATGAATTACTAGCAGACGGTTTTAAACCAAATGAAGTGACTTTCGTGAGCGTTTTATCAGCTTGCAGCCGTTGTGGTTTACTAGACGAAGGTTACAAGATGTTTGAACTTATGGTGCATGATTATGGGATCAAGCCCACTATTGAACATTATGGATGTATGGTAGACTTGCTTGGTCGGTTAGGACTGTTGGACGAGGCTGAAAAGCTTGCAAAACAGGTTCCATTCGAAGAGTCTCAGGTGGTTTGGGAGTCGCTTTTGGCCGCTTGCAGAAATCACAACGATGTCAAAATGGCAGAGCGTGTGTCCAAGAAGCTTCTAGAATTGGACCCGCGTGACAGTGCTGGTTATGTTCAGTTATCAAATGTTCATGCGTCTAAAGGTAGGTTTGATGATGCTGTAGAGTTGAGAAGGAAGATGAGGGCACAAGGTGTGTCTAAAGATCCTGGTTGCAGCATGATTGAAGTCAATGGTACTCTTCATGAGTTCTTGGCCGGTGAAGGGTTGATCTTGTAGACGAAACGGTATCATGTAACTGACTGATTGAAAATGAGGTAGTTACCGTTTATGTAGCATGAAGTTAGGATCCTATCCTAGTATGTAATGGTATGACAAGATGAATGCGTTATTAGGTTGTACGACGTGAGTGCGTATGGATTTGTAGAGTAGAAGGCCCTTTAACCAATCCGGCGATTGTCAAATCCAAGTAAAGAACAACCTTTAACTTGACACAAATCCAAAAAATCGTCACATGTCAAGTATAGCACTACATGCATAGTCATGGTTTAACATGACATATTAACCTATTGATCAAAACATGTAAACCCAAACACGGCACGTTCAAATTTCATTATGGGTTCAGCTTGATACTGGTCCAACCCGCTTATACTAAGCCCAAATCTACAAATTTCATATTAGATTCATGACTCGAGCAAAGAAAAAGTACACAAGCAACCTGAAGCAAAATGTGAGACAATGGCAAATCTATTAACGGATCAAGTACATGTCAATGTTTACCACTGTTAATGCATAGTGTACAAGAAAACCGTTGTTAATAACCCGACAAGTGAAGCCATTACCCTCTACCCTTCGGTTAAAAAACTACTTAATTTGAAAAACAATCACGGTAATCAAGAGTGATCAGGAATAGGAAAATTACTGTATTATAACTTACTACTTAAACACTAAACAAAACAAAAATCTAGACTATTATTTTGAGGTGGAAGATATTCTTTAAGGGAGAACGTGGCGCAACCCGTGTTGGCCACAGGTACCTCTTTACCTTCACGGGAACACGGCCGCCGTGGTCACGGGTAGGGTAGGGTTCCCGTGTAGTATAACCTGGTACTAGGCAACGGGTGTGGAGTGAATTTGTAACCGTGGATGTTTTTAAAAGAAAATGACCGTTGTAAATTTTGAACCCCCCAAAAAGAGTTCATAGCCAAAATCGTCCATGAGGTTTGGGCACTTTTGCCACTTCAGTCCAAAACCAAAACCTTTTAAATCTGGGTCCTTATACTTTACATTTTTTTGCCACATTCGTCCCTTACACTAACCCAATTAATTTTAGACGTTAAGTTTGGGGGTAATTTTTTTGGGTTCCACCCTTTTAAATCCCCTAATCCAAACAATACACTTCGTCATCACCTATCTACACTACACCCACACCTTGTTACCTGATTAAACCCTAGAAAGAATCAGCGAGAGAGAACCGTAGAAGGAAGAGAGAGAGAGAGAGAGAGAGAGAGAGAGAGGGAGAGAGACTCGAGAGAGAGAAAGCTGAGAAAGGGATAGATGGAGGCGGAGACAAGGACGTTGGGTTGTGGTGGTATTTTGCAGGTGGTTTCGGTAGTGGTCACCGGTGGTGGATGATGGTGGGCTAGTATCAGGTTATAGGATCGAAGTTGGAATCTTTAGGGTTGAAGTTCATGGTGAGGATCGAAGTGTATTGTTTGGATTGGGGTTGAAGTTCAGGGACGATTTTGAAGGGTTATAAAGAGGTTTGTGATGAAAGTTTGATTTAAAGGGGTTTTGAAAAGGTGAAACCCAAAAAGACAAAATTACCCTAGACTTAACATCTAAAATTAACTGGGTTTAGTGTCAGGGACGAATGTGGCAAAATATGTAAAGTAAAAGGACTCAGATTTAAAAGGTTTGGGTTTTTGGCAAAAGTGCCCAAACCTTAGGGACGATTTTGGCTATTAACTCCCCCAAAAATAATAAAATCATAAGAATAAATATTAAACAAAAACTAAACATTAATATTAAACATAATACAAATATTAAGAGTACATAAACACACAATTATCTAAGAAAAACATAATTAAAGTACAAAACATAATTATTTAACCTACACAACAGTTGCCATGCCGAAACATGGTCAAAATTGTTGTGGTACCTAGCAACATAGTCGACTTGTGTGAGTTCAATGGCCAAATCCTCGGCAAGATCATTTGGGTGCTCCCTCATGGTGGCTGCAAATAGAGTGTTCCATTGATCACACTTGTTGTTGAGATCAGTCCACTTTCGTTGGAGGGATTTGACAGTGCTATCGTTTTCACCGACTAGTTGGGTGAACTATGTCAAAACGTGGTTCCAAAACGAGTTATCCTTCGAAAGGCGGCGGCGATTTTGTTGTTGAATATGGTCGTTTTGGGCGTCTTGGTAGGACACCACCGATGCTATCTCTTCTTTTTCATTCCAAGTCATTTTCGAGGGGATTTTAGGGTAATGGTGGGTTTATACTTAGGAAAAAAAAGATGAGTATGGTAGGTATTTATAGGGTAACCGTGGTGATAGGGTTTAAAAACCCAACCATTGGCTACGGTCATATTACCGTTCAGCTATGGTTGGTGGTAAGTTTTAATTTGCATTTATTATTTAAAAAAATACAATTGTTGCTTATAAAACTATGTGTTTTAGTGAAATGATGTGACATTGTATGATTGGTGAATATAAGTGAAGTTAGATTTTTTTTTTTTTTTTTTTTTTGAGTAGTGCCCCTTCTTCCATAAGATAAAATATTTTAAAAGAGAAGAGAGTAGAAATTAAAGTGTTTATATATTGTGAAAAAAAATGTCTAATATTGAGAAAACTTGAAAAGAGGTTAAAGATTATATCTCGTCATGGATTGATGGGGTGCATAGTAGCAAAGACTAAAAGAGTATTGTAGAGGAAGGGAGTTTGGTATCAATTTTATAATGATGTAAATACAAATGTATTAAATTTAGCTTTAAAGCATCTTCAAATGTTTCATGATCATTTCAAAGCCCCATAAAAATCTTTTGTATCTTGAAGTAAAAGATAAATTCTTTTTTCTTATGTTAAATTCGACTGTGTAATTATTATTATTAAACATAAGTGTATGCTATGAAAAATATTTAATGGTTAAGCTGCTTAAAATTCAAAAGATAATCAATAATATTTACTAAATTACTTATTGCCTATCATTTTAAGTTACTATCAATAACCATCAACACGATCACTACAGAGTAAAATATGAAAATGATAATTTAATAACTAAAATACATTTAAGTGAAGAATGTAATTGGAAAATGCCAACTTTGTATACGGTGAATGTTAGTCTACTCATACTATAAGAGTATCCGAAACGCTAGTCAAAGTGCAAAGACGAGCAATATCGATACACCACATCCTTACAAAGCATATTCATTCCAAACCTATTTTTCTTCCAACACTAAACCATTTCAAACTTTCGCATCACAACCTACTTTTTACATCACACTCTACTTTCTAAAAAAAGTAACAAAAGAAATATTCGTGTGGTTGGTCCTCACTAAAACCAAACAAACTTATCTGGTAGATCAAACTAGATGACAAAAGCCCACTACCTCCAACGTGTGCCGTCCAGTTTCTTCCTGTCCAAAGTCCTGACCACTCCAGTGTATTGCACGATGTTGATGCTCCAAATTAAACAAAATTAATCTCAATCCACTCAAGAGTTAAACCCTAGTCTTCTCTTCAAAAGGCAAAAATTCTCTACCATCTAGCCAAAGCTGGAATGATGCCGAATTTAGTTAGCCCGTTGAACACAACATATATCTCATCATTTATTAACACATAATCGCGAAAAATTACATCAATATATATGGGGTAAATATCATACTAAAATAAATCATTTGTGGTTTCTTGTTTATATTTAGTGTTCAATGTAAATATTATACACTAGGAGTAAAGCCATACATATAGAGAAGTTATTCTTGTGCCCATTAATTCCATAAAGATGAAAACATTGTTTTCTAGATAAATTTCCCCAAAGAAATTTTCAAATTACAGTGGAAGTTTTTATGATTTATGTTTAAGACGTTAAAATAAACACATAAAAATATAATATTTTATTGTTTATTTAAAAATATGATGAAAATGAAAATGCGTTATTATATAGTTTACAGTGTATTATTTAAATGCATAAAGTTTTATGACTCCATTTATAATAGTTAATTAAGAAAATATTTAAGAGAATGATATCATTAAAAAGTTTACAAAGAATATTCGAGGCAAATGAGAGTTAATTGAGCGTCACGTAACCGTTTTTAACGAAATCATTAAAGGACAAAGTTGAATTATTGTAGACAGATATAATGATTCAGATTTATACATTATTCTGATTCTGATTTTTATAAATACAAGTAAAGTTTATAAAGTGTTCAATCTAATAATTCAAGTTAAGAAATAGTTTACCATTGATATTCAATTATTCATTTTATATATAAATCGATTATTGGTGACATACTATAAAATAGTTTTTTATATTCGTTACTAGTTAGTATATTTTGTAATGAAAATAAAAACCATACAATATCAAAAAATCATTTATGTGTCATTTGGGTTGTAGCCTAGTCGTAGGAAGCAAAACATTTTTTTTTTTTTTTTGAGAAAACCAAAGTTCTAGTTTTAGAGAAGGTGTAAAATTTAGTAGTATTATTGTTGTAGTAATGTTAGCCTTTAAAAAAAAAAAAAAAAGAAAAATCAGTCATGCTTAAAAATACACAAAAATTTCATTTACAAAAAAAGGTGCTCCCAAACATACATTTTTTCTCACACATTTGGTGGCACATTAAAAAAAATTAATATATTTCTCACATAGGGTACGTTGCATACATGAATATTGAATAATACGTTGCATAAGCTTAATAACTTCCTTTATAAACAAATTATAAAAAAAAATTGAACGATCGATTCACACAACTCAAAAACCAGAACACTCGACTACAAACCTTTGATAAACATATATTCTACAATTTATATAACTTTTAATTAATAAACACTTTATTTCTTTAAATATATTCAATTTAAACAAGTTATAAAAAGTTGTTACATCAATACATTCCCATGGAATGTGCAGACCCAAATCTCTTTATTTATTAATGCAACTCCTTTTTCTAGTGCGTCTCTGTCTTCACTTTTCCCGCCCTTTAATCCACCATCATCCACCATAATCTCCGGCATCAATACTCACCACCACCACCGTCACCGTCGTCTCCACCGATGGCATCCACCACCTCCGCCCCGTCTCAACCGCGAACAAAGCTCTCCAAAAGCTTTCACAAAGTCATTACTTTTAGAAAACCATCAAAATCCCCATCAAACAATGGTTTCTGTTTTCAACTTCCTAATGATCACAAGCTCAAGAATCCTGACAAGCATTACAAGTTGGTAGATGACGCTATGGATGCATTTGTTGCGAAGCTTTTCGCCTCCGTTTCGTCGTTGAAAGCCGCGTACGCCGAGCTGCAGGCGGCGCAGTTTCCATACGACGAGGAAGGCGTAAAGCGTGCAGATCAAGCTGTGGTTGATGAACTTAAAGAAATCTCCGAGTTGAAACGGAGTTTTATGAAGAAGCAGATATCTGCTTCTCCACCTCATGTGACTCTGTTGCTCTCTGAGATCCGAGAGCAACAGAGTCTAATAAAAATGTACCAAATCACAATCAACAAAATGGAAAAGCAAATGAAAACAATGAATGAAAAGATTAATTCGCTTCGGATATCATTATCCGAAGCGAATTTATCTAACAGAGTGTTGGAAACAGCGCTCGAGTCAGAGCGTTGTTTCCCACTTTTGGACTATAGAGATCTGTCAGATCTAACGGTAACAAACTTCACTGAAGTCTTGTCGTACGCTTTAGCATCCGTGCAAGACTTCGTGAAGCTATTGTTACATGACATGCAACTTGCACGTTGGGATATTAATGCAGCTGTGAGATCAATAGATGCGGATGCATTTTACCCAAAACCGAGTTACAAATGCTTCACTTTCGAATCATATGTAACTCGGGAAATTTTCGAAGGATTCAGTGTTACGGAAGAAGATGAAAACGATCGTTTACAAATGTTCAATGAGTTCAAGAAGCTTAAATCATTATCAACAATGCATATATTAAAAGATAACCCAAGATCACCATTCGGGAAGTTCACACGCGCCAAGTACATGCGCGTGGTGCACCCGAAAATGGAGTACTCTTTATTCGGCAACTTGAGCCAACGCAAAACGTTGAACTCGTGGGAGTTTCCGGAGACCGGATTCTTCCACGCGTTCGCGGAAATGGCGCGGCGCGTGTGGCTCCTACGGTGTTTGTTTTTGTCTTTTGATGAGGAGGTGAGCGTGTTTCGGGTGAGGAAAGGGTGTCGATTCTCGGACTTGTATATGGAGAGCGTGGTGGCGCGTGAAGATTGTGAGTGGCGCGTGAGGTTTACGGTGGTTCCGGGGTTTAAGATTGGGAAACAGGTGGTGCAAAGTCAAGTGTATTTATCTCCGGCTGGTGGGGAGTTCGGTAGAATGAGGGGTTAATGGGGTTTTGACTTTTGGTCAACGGTACAGGTTATAGATGATTATACAAAATTTGTATTATACGATATAAGTTTTTATTAAATTTTGTTTAATAAAATATTTCAATTATCTGCCATATGTGTAATTATAACGTATCTGGTTTAGATTTTAAATTTTAACTTTGATCACAAATTGTGTATAAAAGGAATTTAATGGTCAAAAAAGTAAAAAAATAAAAATCGCATATAGTTATTACTCATTAAAGCCTTTCAAGTGTAACTTATATATTTTGACGACTATAGTTTTTTAAATAATAAGTTACCTTTATACTCCGTATTACTTTAACTTTTAATTTTAGATTTTACTTTTTCGCGTTATTTAAATTCAATATTTTTTCTTTGACTCAATTTTCAAGAGAATATATAAAATTTGGTTACCCCAAATCTCAAAATTAATCAAAGAAATTATAGTATAGAAACAAGGTGTAACACGGTATGATAATCATTTCATATCCGGTTCATTATCATCCAACTCAAAAGAATCCTACTAGCATGGCATCCCCGTAAATACGCACACGCCTTTATTGAGTTTAAAAGGAACGTCTCCATCCTAAGACTATAGGGAGTGGAGGGGCGGGAATGAGGGGGGTGAAGCGCCATGTGGCACTTGTGGGACCCATGTGGGGGGGAAAAAAATTGTGGGGAGTGGAAGGGGGGGAAAGGGGGGTGAAAGGAATAATATTATATTGTGTTAAAGTTAAATAAAAAAAAAAGAAAAAAAAAACACCCAATGAAAAGCCTCCACGTCACCTCCACAAGTGCCCCCCGCCCGGCTTTCCCCCACCGCCTCCCCCTCCCCGCCCCCCCTTCCCCGCCCCATGGGCCGGTGTTACCGCCCGGCATTTGATTCCCGCCCCCTTAAAACCGCCCCACTCCCTCAAGTCTAACAAAGAATGTTGATATTGATGTGACTTTAATCTAGTTAGTACTTTAGTCTATACATACATATGTTTACATGTTTATATGATCTATATGTGTTTAATGATGTTTAAATTAAAAAATCGAATAAATTAGTAAAGTTATACATTATTTTTTTAATCATTAAATTAACAATAAGAAAAAAAATGGCAAGGGGGGGTACCCCAGCCGACAAGTAGAGCCTTATGAAGTGGATTTCATGTCTTATGCTAATTATTCCTCGGAATTTCCTTTTTAATCATTTCTCATATTTTTAATGATGCTTTCTTTCCTAACAAGTTTTCCAGAACATTCCCATCTATAATTAAACCATCATCGATTGTTATTAACTACATTTATCCATTTCTGTTGAAAATTAATTATAACCAGTAGAGTGCACATGTGTTACGCACGGGTTGCGGGGATATGCATCGCTATTTTACCGCGCGTTGCGCGAAGGTTGTTGGAACTGGCTGTAATGCAACTTTAAAAAACTTGGGTGAAATTCTAAAAGGTAAAAGTTTGGTGGTCAAAGTTTGAAATCTTAATAGCTCAAAGTTTGGTGATCAAATTGGAAGAAAAGAAAGTACATAAGTTAGTGGCCAAATTGTTTAGTGGCGAAACTGTAAAAAAATAAAGTACTAAATTGGGAAAGCAGAAAGTAAGAAAGTTAGTGGCCAAAGTGCGAAGAATCTAAAAGCTAAAATTTTTTGTAGTCAAAGTTTGGTGATCAAATTGGAAGAAAAGAAAGTACATAAGCTAGTGGCCTAATTGTTTAGTGACCAAACTGTAAAAAAATAAAGTGTAAAATTGAGAAAACAGAAAATAAAAAAGTTTGTGGCCAAAGTGCAAAAAAATGAAAGTCAAATTGGAAGAAAAGAAAGTATATAAGCTAGTGACCTAATTGTTTATTGGCCAAACTGTAAAAAAATAAAGTGTAAAATTGAGAAAACAGAAAATAAAAAAGTTAGTGGCCATAGTGCAAAAAAATGAAAAGTAACTATTGTCTAACGTGTTGTAAATTAATATATAGAGTAATTCTAGTTTAAGTTTAGCATCTAGTTTATTTATTTATTTATTTTTAATGTGAAAGAAAGCACCACAGCAAACCCAATTACAACATGTACAAAGGATATAAAGAATCTTTCCAGATTATATTCTTAAATATGGAACGAGTCCTAAGCCAAAGGTATAATATTAACCACAACGTCAACCGCTTTCGCCTCTTTTCTTCTAAAACATCTTATCGCTCATTCGCTCCTTGCTTTTCAAATCGCCCACATAGTTATCATAACAATTTCATGGATGACTTTCTTGGCCCAAACATTACTGTTCCTATCGTTTGCAATCTTGAGCAGATCTTTGATCTCAAGAGTGAAGATTGGCTCGACCCTACACCATTTACCTATAAAAGTCCAAACCCCAATAAAGAAATCACACCCCAGTGAAGATATGCAAAGATTGGGTCGCTGCTAAAGGTTTAATTTCTTATAGTGAGAACGCATGTAGTATCCAAGATATTAATCCTTATTCTAACGTATTTACAAAACTACGTCCCTTCTGCAGCAGGCGTAATTATCGGATAAGGAGGACACTTGGGTTTGGGACAATAGGTTCGGGGAGCCGTTTTCGACTAAGGCTCTGCGTGAAGAGATTTTGGCAGCTAGTCAGGCCTCGGGTGAGTTGGCTGTTTTCAAATGGAACGCCTGGGCACCTCTTAAGGTTAACTATTTTGTTTGGAGGGCGATTATGAGTCGGATCCCGTCTAAAGAAGGGCTGCAAAGCAGAGGAGTCCAGGTTCAGTCCCCTGTTTGTGACCGCTGCGGGATCTGCAGACCACATTCTACTGGGCTGCCTTTTTGCGAGAAGTGTATGGTGGAACATCCTGGTCTGGCTTCGGATTCCTTGGCTGAGCGACATGGCTACCCTTTCGGATCTTGTGAAATATGTGCTGGAGAACCCGGGCTGCAAGAGGTGGAAAAGATTGGTGAATATGGTAGTCATGGCGACTGTTTGGCGGCTCTGGAAGGCTCGTAATTTAAAAGTATTCGAAGGCAGATTTGAGTCCGTTAATCACACGGTGGAAGCGATCAAAGAGGAGACCTTTATGTGGATTTCGCACAGATCCCAGGCGACTTCGTTAGATTGGGATAAATGGCTAAGTTTTGATGTTTTAGAGTTGTTGTAACTTGGCTTTCTGTGGGGTTTTTTGTTGTGGCGTTTCTCTTTGTATTGTTTTTCCAGTTCTTTGCTGGGTCTATATATATATATAGTTTTCGCAGGTAAAAAAAAATTCTACTAATTACTATATTCGAAGACAAAATGTTTTTTTTTTCATTGATTAAATTAATGATATTATTATTAGAATTTCAGAAATGTATATGCATATCAATCACACGCACACAAACTATAAAGAACAGAGTGAACTTTCCCTTTGTATTATTTTTACTATTTTATTATATTTCTTTTGCCCTTTATCTTTTTGTTCACTTTGATGAGTTTTCTTCGCTCGTACTTTTGTTTCTTGGGATTGTTTAAAAACATACTTCATCTTACTTTCGGTGTTCCCATTAAATATTTACAAAATAAATTTTGTCTTGCATCATATATATAAAATCAATTGGGTTTTAGTCACATCGTGAACAAATTGTAGATTTGTAGATATAGTTTTTCTTGAACGACAAATTTAGATTACTAACGTACTAATGGAAAACCCTTTTTGAGAATCGAGCCCAGAACCAAATGATTCTTAAGACTTATATCACCCTAAAATGCCACTAGGTTATAATGGCATGGGCATTGTAGATATAATAGTTAAAACTTAGGTGTGTGAGTTCAATGGCGGATGTACCTTTAAAGGAGGGGTACCCCCGTTACCCCTCAACTTTCCGGGTGCAGTGCGAAATTTTATTTAGTTTTTATGTTTTTTGTATTATGTTACCCCTGGAATTATATTAACGTTACTCCTCAATTT
This sequence comes from Ambrosia x helenae, assembly GCA_030844895.1. Lineage (NCBI taxonomy): Eukaryota > Viridiplantae > Streptophyta > Magnoliopsida > Asterales > Asteraceae > Ambrosia > Ambrosia x helenae. The sequence continues at coordinate 19,609 of JAUTDX010001931.1, forward strand.
TTTAAAAACCTAAAACACTCTGAAAGTTTATCAGCACAACATAAAAAAAAATAGAAGCCTGTAAGTCCATAACCCATTAAACATTCGATTTGTTAATTATAAGATACAAGCCCATAAGGCTTAAGTACAATTAGTTGGTTAAGGGTAGATGTGCAAATATCGAGGTTTTTTTAATATCCAATTTCGGGTAGAACATGTGTAGGAAAATTGGGAACTCAGGGAAACCGGGTAGGGTTTAGGTACGAGTATTGAGAAGAAAAATCATACCAAATGTACCCAAGTAGGGTATGATCGGGTTCGGATATGACCGGGTAAAGGTCAGAGTATTCATATCTGGTTTTAAAAAGTAATTTGGAAAAATAGTAAATACAAATTACAATAACATAAATTCACCGAACCACAAATTGTTTGCTTTATAATATTCATTTTTAGAAAACGTAAACATAAAAGTTCTAAAGTAAAAATAAAATATACTTTGAAGATTCGGGTATTAAAAAAAGACAGTATTGGGTACAGGGTAAGACCGGGTTCAGGCATAAGGTATAACCGGTCTAGAGTATTTTCGGTTATAAATCGGGTACGATTTCGGATACGGGTATTGAGCCCAAATGTATAAATTAGGTGTGAAAAAACAACAATAAGTTGACAACTCCATCGATACAGAAAGAGATTATCGATTGTTTCGTCTTCATAGTATAAAAGAGCGGTAAAAAAACTTTTTTTTAAACGTTACCTCTACAATTTTGATCTAGATCCGCCACTGTGTGAGTTAGACCTTATAATTGTTTTTCTACACAACAAATTTAACTTCACATATTTACCCCATGTTTCAACAAAAGAGCGTTTATCATATGATAATTTTCATACTCATAGTCATACGATTTTAATATTTTTATTTATACTTATACTTATAAGACTATTTAACACCGGTCTACTGTAATATTTTACTTATTAGATATCTGAATCTAGTTACTTGTGTTCATATAAACAGGGTAGATGGATTGAAAATCGCCAGCAAGCTATTTCTAAGACAAATAATCTCTTAAAGTTATTATTGTTTAGAATTTTAAGTTCATGTTTGTTTTTTAATCATAGTTATGCAACTTAAATGCAATAAAAAAATAAAAAAAGTATATAATAAAAGAAGAAAATGTTCCTTAAGGATATTGCATTTTGATTGATTCTTAGAATGGTCCCAACCACACACTGAGGTTGATCTGATGTCTCCTATGGTAATGGCAGGCCAGACCATGCAAGGGTCGCTTTCAACAAAACGGAATGTATATCATATCATTGTTTTTATATATATTTATTAAAAATTTAAAATGGTTAATAAAATCTTAAACCTAGGCATTTTTAATATGTAAGATAACTATAGCTATGTTAGATATAGTCATGAGTTACACGACATCATGGTCGCTTAGTAGTTTTTAACTTTTCTATTTCATTTTATTCCATTAAACACAAGCTAAATATTGAACCAACCACCTTACGATTGAATGGTATGGAGACTCAATGATAGAAGACCCGTGGTTAAAAGGTTATTGGTTCGATTCTTGAGAGCGCCTTCCATTGTCGTGCTTTCGGACGTGTGGATAGTCGGTTTTTCCCGAACTGAGCCAGGAGCTCCCTTACATGTCCGGCTATGCCAGGTGGAAGGGGTCCTGATTTGACTGAGTAAGGACTCCGAAATGAGTTCTTGGTGAATTTCGTTGGCCGTTAAAAAAAAAAGCTAAAAATTGAAATATACATGTAACGCCCCAAAACCCGAATTCTTGTTTATTAGTATGTTTATTTTGTACTATTGTATGAAATAATTAGCTAGAATGATTAACCTAGTTAAAGAAATGGATGGTTTAGCTTCTTGTGAAAGTTTGCTGAATGAATGTTAGAATTCATATAATGGAAGAAATAAAGTGTAGTTGATAGTTCATGTTTGATAGGATTCATGTTGAAATTGGTCATGATTGAAGGTCATTATGTGTTTAGTTGAATGCATGTATGAGAAGCTTGTATAATGTGCTTAGAATGTTGTACGCACACCAAGTGTTGGCGAAATGCCTAGGTGATGTGTGGAATTGTATGCAAGAAGAAATGTGAGCAACATGTGAGGATTGATGTAATTGTTAGAAAACTAACATGAGGAATATGTTTTTGATGGAATCCATATGCGGATGTAGTTAGAAGGTATGATTTGGTAGAATTAAGATTTTACTCTATACTTGATTGGCATGATGCCTACCATGAGTTGGATAAGTTACTTGATTGTGAACTAGAAGTGAGTTATGTAATAAATATGAGCATATAAATTCACTAGTAAGAGCTATTGTGGGAATTATGTTATATTTGCACATTTTGAATATTAATAAAGTATGTGGACTTGTTTATAATCTTTTAAAAGTTTAAGGGTAGGTTGTGTCAATTGGCAAACCTTGTTGTATAAAAGGATGGACATTAGGTTTTTGGTTCATTCATGCCCCTCCCCCAAGTTTTAGAAAGAGAAAATGTGTGTGTGTGTAGAGAGAGAGAGCATCATCCAAGTCCAAAAATCCCGTTTTTAGGTTTTCAGCCTGTCATAAAGTGTAATTTTCCGGAGATTGCACCATTGGATCGTTCTCAAATTTTTACAGAAGCTTTAACACATATAGACGATCATATCTAACGGTGGTTTTTTCGATTTAGATGCCTGGAAGAGTGGTTTTACTGACCAGAAGACATCAGCTCAAAAATGGGTAATTTGGCCACTGTTTTGTTGTTTCAGCAATAGTGGTGGCTGCTTCAGGCGGTAGAAACTAGTAGGTTTCGTAGATCTCGGCGAGACGGTTCCATGGACTCCTAAATCATCTCAATCGGAGTTCGTTTGGTATGGTTTCGACCTCTACTCGCATTTGTAAGTAATTCACAAACTTAACTTCCATTTATGTATTTGAATTCTTATGTGTATGAAGAATGGTAACAATGAAAGGATGGATAAGTGAGTATAATCTTGATGTTAACTCATTGGTGGATTTAATTGTTTTGTGTTAACATAATGTCATGAAATTGTTAAGTATGTCAATAATGGGAGAATCACCCAAACGGGTCAATTGGGTGAATGGATTAAATGCGTTGGATTAACCCAAAACTTATGTATATGGGTTAAAAGTAAGATGTCATGGATTTGTGGTGAAAATGAGCCATATGTTTTCATTAGACACAAATGGGTGATTTCGGGTCAAATGGGTGGGTTAACCCAAATTACTAGTATGAATGGTAAAATGATTATGAACACATATAATGGGATGGGTGAATAATACTTAGGTATTAAAGGTGGCGAATGACCCGTTATATGTTCTAACGGTTTGCAAGTTGACTTGTTAAAGTGGGAATAGGAATGGCATGGATTGGAAGATAACGGGTCAAACGAATGGAATGGACGACAACACTCATACGGGCAAAGGTTAGTGGCTCATGAACTAATTGCTCGGTTAGTACATTTTATTCGTGTGTAAGGATAGAATGAAAAACATGAATGGATAGGTAATTTATAGTTGATGAGATTATAGGATGTTGATTAGTGAGCATGAATGGTGCTCTATGTAACAATGTAGGCATATGGGACAATCGGATCTAAGTTGAAAGAAACAAGAGGCTGAAGAATACTCAGTTTTGTAACAAATGTAATGGAACGGTAACATATCCGTTTAGGGTGTATTATGGTTGGAAAGCTATTTGAACGTACTGTATTTCACATTTAAACATCGAAAGATAGTTTAGAGTTTAAGCGGGTCAAAACAGCATGTTAAGTTAAAAATTCAGCCTTGATAGCAAGCTGAAATGTGTTGGCTTCGAATCTGTCCTGATCTTGCAAAATCATATAAAATCACAGAAATTTCCAATGTAGACGAGCCTTATATGCTCGGAAAGCTCTACGAGTGCACTACATTTTATGTTTAGACATAAAGATCTGATTTGGACATCTAGTGGGTCAAATAAGCCGGTGAACTCAGCTGTGCAAAAAAATGTTGCACATTAATAATCTCATATAAATCAAGAAAAGGTGTAGGATCGTACACACCCGCATTAATCATGGGGTATTGATTGTAGGGTATAAGTATCATATTATGTGGTATGTTTTAAGTACCTAACAACCAGTTCATGCAAGTAAATAATTAATGGGTCAAAAAGATCATGAATAGGAAGGAACTTATTAGATTGAACTAATTGCTAAATGGGTTTGCATGAATGTATGGTGTAGAGAGAACACTAATGTTTTGCATTGGTAGATTCTTTATTGAGTATTCTAGTATGGCATTTTAACTTGTAAGTAAGCTAGCAACAAAGCTTGGGGTCATAAGTCAACACGAAAGTGGTCCTATCGTAGTATTGTTGAAGATGCAGGTATGTAAGGATGAATGCATGGAGCTTGGAGGATAGGATCCGGAGATCGGATCCGAACTTGCAAAAAGGCATAGGACATGATCATTGAGTATTGTTGATGTTATTTCCATATTGTGAATACTTGCATGAAGTCACTTAATGAACTAACAAAATGGTTATGTGATGGTTGCAGGTTGTCTAGTCTATCTCACAAAGCAAGAAATGGTTGGAGGTCGAGTGAGGACACGGATTGTACGGGTCACGGTCACGTAAACTAATAAAGATGGGTTGTATATGATGTAATAAGAAACAACAAAAGATGAAACACATATAATATCTTGTAGAAATGGGTTCCAAATTGTTACAAACATGGAATCACAACATATAAACTTTTATTCAAGAGAATCCCAACCCTAAACGTTTGAAACCCTTACAAAAGATACTCACAAACTCTACCTCACTTATCTCTCTGAAAACAATGATCAACAGAATGTACAGACTCTATAATAACGATCTATAGAACCAACTATTATCAGATTCAAGGTGAATCTGATAAACACTTCTAACCCTAATCAGAGAGAACTCAAGTGAAAGAAAGATACAATAATGAACGATTGACTCTGATCAAAAAGAAACACAAGCTATTTATACGAATCAGCTTCCACGAGTTTCCATATAAATGAACGATCAGGATTACGCCAAGATGTAAAGATCAAAGGCCAGCATTCACGTGTGCTTTGTCACACGATTGCCAAATAAGCAGTCAACATCCACGTCAGCAAGTGAAACACCTTGGGCCAGCTATCTTGGGCTAACTCCTGGACCAGCTATCACGAACAGCCTATTTGACCAGGATCCAGTCTTGGGCCTTCAGTCTTGGACCACCTGCAAGACTTATGCAATATGATGAGGGCCCAGTATACAATTATAAAAGCCCTATAAGTTTTTATAAACACTCAACTAATTTTATAAAAAACTTATACTTATTCTTTTTATAAAAACATTTATAAAATCAATTTTTAATAGAAATAAAATGAAACATAAAGAAAGCATTCTATAATTTTAACACCCCCCCATCATTTTATTTCCCAAAACAATCAAACATGTTCATTTGATCACATAAAGAACAATGTTGATTAGGAAACAATCCCTTGGTAAACAAATCAGCAAGCTGATTACTAGAATCAACTTTCACTGTTTTAATCACACCCTGAGTAATCAAATCTCTCAGGAAAAACAAATCCAAGCCAAAGTGCTTGGTTTTATCATGGAATACCGGATTTGAGGCAATGGAAATAGCCGCTGAACTGTCACAATGAAGGCTGATTGTAAACCAACCACAATACCCAATTCATATAACAGATTCTTAAGCCAAATAACCTCACAAGAAGTAGCACACATAGCTCTATATTCTGCTTCAGCAGAAGATCTAGAGACTGTGGCTTGTTTCTTACTTTTCCACACAACTAAACAACCACTCAAAAACACACAAAAACCAGTAACTGATTTTCTTGTTTCAGTACACTTAGCCCAGTCTGAATCAGCAAAGGCTGACAACTCAAGACCATCATGTTTTCTAAACATAATACCTTTTCCAGGAGCACTCTTAAGATACCTTAATAACCTTAAGGCTATCTTAAGATGTCCATGTGTTGGTTTATGCATATACTGACTAAGATAATGTACACTATAAGAAATATCAGGTCTAGTATGTGAAAGATATATCAGCTTACCAACCAACTGCTGATATCCAGTGATACTATTTAAAGACTTACAATCATGTTTGACTATATTAGTCAAAACATGATTTTGCTCTATAGGACATGAGACAGGCTTACAACCCAACATCCCATACTCACTTAACAGATCTGTACAATACTTTCTTTGTGATAAACATATTCCATTATCAACATTCAAAACCTCAATTCCTAAAAAATATTTGAGTTCCCCCAAATCTTTTATTAAAAACTTTGTTTTAAATAATGATTTAATGTTTTTTATTTCACCTTCAGAACTTCCAGTTAGTATTATGTCATCAACATACACTAACAGCATTATAAAAACATCATTATTCCTTTTGATAAACATGGAATAGTCACACTTACTTTGTACAAATCCAAACTCAACTAAAGCCTTTACAAGTTTCTCATTCCACATTCTAGGGGCCTGTTTCAGCCCATACAATGACTTATTCAACTTACATACTTTGGATTTAGACACATTATTAGATCCTTCAGGCAGACTCATATAGACTTGTTCATACAAATCTCCATATAGGAAAGCATTATTAACATCTAATTGAAAAATCTTCCAATTATAATGAACAACTAGAGTAATTAAACATCTTACAGTAACCATCTTCACCACAGGTGAGAAGGTTTCATCATAATCAAGACCTTCTTTCTGACTGTAACCTTTAGCTACCAACCTAGCTTTATACCTATCAATTTCTCCTGAAGCCTTATATTTAATTTTATATATCCACTTACACCCTATTTTGTGTCTACCCTTAGGAAGATCTACAACTTCCCAAGTATTATTCCTGTATAGAGCTTCAAGCTCTTCATCCATAGCCCTGACCCAATTAGGATCAGTAATAGCCTCATCATAGCATTTAGGTTCCACACTCTTATCAAGTTTAGATGCAAAACACTTGTTTTCAAATGACAATTTAGACAAATTGACCACATTTTCAATTCCATATTTGACCTTTCCTTCTACAACATAATCACTAAACTTTTTTGGAAAACTAATGTTTCTAGTTGACCTCCTAAATTCACTATGTTCAACAGCAGTGTCACCCTCAGATTGAAGATTGACATCACCATTAGTACTCACATGTTTAGCATTTCCAGACCCTTCTTGATCAACACTAGGCTGCTGAGAATCAGCCTTGCCATTAGTGTTGCTAGACAAGGCTGGTTGCTCAAAACCATGTGTTCCTAACTCTGTTCAACCTTTACCCTCCTTGTCATCATCGGGATCATTCACATTAAAGGTCTGTTGAACATCTGTGTTTTCAAAAATGTTGAAAAAATTTAATGTATTTACTTCATGATCAAAAACAGTTTCATTTTTATCAAAAACACTTTTCTCTTTAAATGGAAAACGGGACTCAAAAAATTTTACATCTCTGGAATATAGTATAGACTTATTGTCTAGACTATATGCCTTGTAACCCTTTTTTTCATGTGAATACCCAATGAAAACACATTTTTCAGACCTACTTTCCAGTTTATTAGACTCATTTAACACAGTGCAAAAACACAGACATCCAAAAATCCTTAAATGATCTAAGAAGGGTTTAAAACCATGAATTACTTCATAAGGGGACTTTCCATTTAGCACAGAAGAAGGAATCCTATTAATCAAATATGAAGCAGTCAAAATACATTCAGTCCACATTCTAATAGGCAAATTACTTTGAAACAATAATGATCTAGCAACATTCAACAAGTGCCTATGTTTCCTCTCAACAACTCCATTTTGTTGAGGGGTGTAGGCACAGGTTGTTTGATGAACTATACCCCTATCTTTACAAAACTGTTTCATTTGCCCATTAACAAACTCAGAGCCATTGTCACTTCTGAAAATTTTAACATGTTGTTTAAACTGTGTAAGAATTAATTGTACAAAATCTTTCACATTTTCAAAAACCTCTGTTTTTTGTTTCATCAAACAAACCCAAACAGCCCTAGAGAAGTCATCTACTATAGTTAAGAAATATTTATGACCTTCTCTATCAGCCACCCTATATGGTCCCCAAACATCTAGATGAATCAATTCCCCAACATGTGAACACTTATGATCACTTAGAGGAAATGGTTCTCTATGTTGTTTGGCCCTTTGACACACATCACAGGGTTCATGATTAACTAAATTTTTAAGTTTGAGTTCAGGTTTTATTATTTGCAAAACATGATTAGCAGGATGACCTAACCTAGCATGCCAAACAACAAACATGTTAATACTGTTATAACACACCTTAGCACACATACTAGTACTGCCACACATGTATAACCCATCAACTTGTTTACCAGTCACCAGGACTTTCTTTGTCAATAAGTCCTGAACAAAACATTGATTTTCATCAAATCCTATAAAAAGTTTGCTGTCCCTAGCTAACTTATGTACAGATAGCAAGTTAACATTATATTCAGGAACAACAAGCACATCTTGTAAAACAACATTTTCTGCCAGTTTTAATTTTCCAATTTTAGTAACTAAAGCAGAAGTTCCATTTGGATGTTTTACTTTTATGTTAAGATCAGAAACATCAATATAGTCAAATAAATATTTATCATCATTAATCATATGTTCATTTGCCCCTGAATCTATTATCCACCCAATCCCAAGTAACTTCCCATTAACTAGTAAAGCAATAGACATTACTTCCTATGGAAGAAGCACAAAACAACCTACCAGATAAATTGCAACTTGTAGTGGATTCAGAACCTTTATCATTAATCAAACTTAACAACTTTGCAACCTGATCACTAGTCAAAGCAGTAACAGTAGTATTAGCCTTATCAGATGACACATTATTACTAACAACTACCTTTTTCCCTTGATATCCTCTAGGTTTAGCCTAATTGGGATAACCTATGATTTCAAAACATTTGTCTATTGTATGCCCAGTTTTGTTACAATGAGTGCACTTCAAAGACTGATTTGAAGTTTTTGAAAATTTCTTTGAATTAAAACTTTCATTCCCTTGAACTGCTTTAGAAGCAAACCCAACAGTTGTTGTGGTTTTAGAAGCATTGCTGGACTGTCTATGAGACTCTTCTCTAGACACTACAGCAAATGCTTCCTTGATTGAAGGGAGCTCAGTTTTAATCAACAAAGTAGTTCTTACACTTTGATAACAACTATCTAAACCCATTAAAAACTGCATAAGTTTTATCATGTGATTATAATTGTTGAAATCCCTAGAGGCATCACAGGTACATGAAGGTAACTGAAGTATTTGATCAAGTTGTTTCCACATTACATTAAGCTTATGATAATATTCTGAAATAGACATTCCATTTTGAGAAAATGAATTTATCTTTTGATAAAGATCAAATACAACAGACCCATCAATTTTATTATATGTTTCTTTTAGATCTTTCCACACTTCAGAAGCAGTTTTAGAATATACTTGCCCTAAGTAAAGTTCATCAGACACAGAATTCAAGATCCAGGTTAACACAACAGAGTTACACCTATCCCACTGTCTAGCTAAAACATCATCATCAACAGGTTTGACACAATCTCCATTAATAAATCCAAGTTTATTTTTAACCTGAAGACCTAATATCATAGCATTAGACCAGACTGTATAGTTCTCAGTTCCTTTTAGCTTGATACTAATAATAGTGAGATTAGTGGAATCACTAGCATGAAGATAAAGTGGATCACTAGCATCTAGCTTACTAACAAGTGTCACATTATTAACCAGAGCACCATCATCAGGTGACCTATTAGGTCCCTGATTAGGTCCCTGATTGTCATCATCAGCCATACTCAATTTCACAAATCAAATCACACACAGAACCACACAAGAACAGACAATCAGAACAACAAACAAGCACAAAACACCAAAAACCACAACAATCCAATCAAGACACACAGGCGAAGCCTTGTGGGTGTTCCAGATCACCGGATCGTCACTCAAAAAGGTGCCGGCGCAGGTCCTCACAAGGGAGCCTCTACGACCTAGACCAACCTTAAAGCTACACAGGACACAAGCCCTGGCACAGACTCCTTAGGGACAAACTCTAGAATCAAAGAAAAAAACAAAAAACAGAACGATCTCACCGAGGGGATGCCCAAGTTAGGGTTCTCCAAACAATAACTCGTAATACTGTAACCTTCACTTAGGGTTACAGTATCAGAGAGCAAGATAATGTGCCTCCCACAGCCAAACCTTCAGATCTGATCTTCTTGTACAACAGAAAACCCTAGATCTGATCCAACCAGCTCAAGAATCCAAACGTCAGGTCAAGATCGAGAAGATCTATTCCTACCAGAGGTGAACAATATCAATCAAGAACCAACAGATTCAAGAGGACACACACAAAAAAAACGAAACGACAGCGGAAGAAATCAAGAACAAGAGCCTAATAGCTCTGATACCATGTTACAAACATGGAATCACAACATATAAACTTTTATTCAAGAGAATCCCAACCCTAAACGTTTGAAACCCTTACAAAAGATACTCACAAACTCTACCTCACTTATCTCTCTGAAAACAATGATCAACAGAATGTACAGACTCTATAATAACGATCTATAGAACCAACTATTATCAGATTCAAGGTGAATCTGATAAACACTTCTAACCCTAATCAGAGAGAACTCAAGTGAAAGAGAAGATACAATAATGAACGATTGACTCTGATCAAAAAGAAACACAAGCTATTTATACGAATCAGCTTCCACGAGTTTCCATATAAATGAACGATCAGGATTACGCCAAGATGTAAAGATCAAAGGCCAGCAATCACGTGTGCTTTGTCACACGGATTGCCAAATAAGCAGTCAACATCCACGTCAGCAAGTTGAAACACCTTGGGCCAGCTATCTTGGGCTAACTCCTGGACCAGCTATCACGAACAGCCTATTTGACCAGGATCCAGTCTTGGGCCTTCAGTCTTGGACCACCTGCAAGACTTATGCAATATGATGAGGGCCCAGTATACAATTATAAAAGCCCTATAAGTTTTTTATAAACACTCAACTAATTTTATAAAAAACTTATACTTATTCTTTTTTATAAAAACATTTATAAAATCAATTTTTTAATAGAAATAAAATGAAACATAAAGAAAGCATTCTATAATTTTAACACAAATATACGAGAATGTTTTTTTTATAAAGCAAGAAATTTTCCAGTTCGTATTTCCGCTACGTATTTCCTGTTAGATAGGTTTAGGGTCTTACAATACATGAGTCGAGTCTTGTATATCATAAATTACAATACATGAGTCGAGTCTTGTATATCATAAATTTCCGTGTATCGTCTACAAAAATGTACATTATGTATTTATGTTGACAACTTCAGTACATATGTGAACCAGACTCGCATATTCCGATAGTATTGGCACATTTGACAATTTCTATTTCTATTTCTATTTAATGCATACAATTTAGAAATCCAAAAAATACAAACCATATAAATATACACAGAGGAGGGGATCACTATGAATTAGTGAGTAGTGTTAATCACAATTTCAACTATTGTTTTATGGTTGATTCGTAAGATCAATGATCATGTGAGTAGTGTTATGCAACACTGCAACTTTTTAGAAGGTCAAAGCACGACTAATGTCATTTCATATATAGTCGCAAGTTTTCACGACACGTTGGAAATTGGTGGGTCATACATCCACTCTATTGCTCGTTTTAAAAAGGTTCAGACTTCTCAAACCCTTTAATGAATTTAAGCCGGATATCCAAGATCTACATGTATTAGTAGTCAAAATAAAGTAAAATATAAATGGGTTAAACAGGTTGATACGAATCCAGCCCGTCTAGCTAAAAGAGTTCGTAGATTCAACCTGAAACTGAATAGGACCCATGTAGACTAAACCCAAACCTACGAATTTCATGTTAGGTTCATGTCGTCTGAAATTCACTCTCCTATGACACTAGCCAGTGCATTGTAAGGAGAGAGCGCCCAAAGAAGCTGATGATTAGTAGTCAAAACAATGTCATAAATTTCCCGAAAAATTCCAACCAGCATTCATCATTGTATGTACGTTTAAAATTATGATGAAAAGTAAAACATTGACCAATTTCAAAGCATTAGATTTCCATCACCTCATCTGGGTTTTATTCAGTAGCTTCAAACTTCTATTTGTAGTCAAACTCGTTGACTTTGAAGCGGCAGTTTCTTCATATTATAACATGACACCAATATATTTTTTTTTGACCGGCCAACTGGAAGCCCCATGCAGTACTTAGGCAAATTCCTGCGTATTAGTCAGGACTCGAACTTGCAATCCCAAGATAGGAAACAGGCTAAGTCTTAAAACCTCCCACCTCTACTACTCCGCTGTGGCTTCATTGGCACATGATCACCAATATTAGTGGCATCAGTAGAATATATATGATATCAATTAAGTTTATTCCATCCTAATTCCTCCACCTTATTAGTCCATCCCAAGTCAATGACTCCAATAATATATCTAGCACATGATTGACTCAAAAGGAGTTAAGGAAAAAGGCTCACACTTGTTATATTCAGGTTTAAATCAAACCGCATTAGGTTATCGTTTTTCAGTTCTAGAAAACTCAATTCAGCTAAAATCAAGGAACCCAAAATACATTTTAACCCAAATCCGATTCCATTATGATCAAAACCTAGGAATTCGAATAACAATTATGTTTCTTTCTTGGGTCTTTTTTTGTTAAATTCGGGTTTACAGTTTTGTCAAATTTGAATCGGATTTTCAGTTATACTGAAATATCTCCAAAACCATGAACATTCAAAATTCTATACAATTAAAGCCATAAACTACATCTCTAAACGCATGGATGGTGTTATCTCAATTAATAAAATAGGAGGATCTGTTCCAAAAAATGATAAGCCTAAAGAAAAATTTAGGCTCCAAAACATCTAATGAGGTGCTAAAAGAAAGTCTTCCTTTATTTTTAATGTTGACCTGATCGAACCTGCAGCTAGCCTTTTTCAACCTCTATCTGTAGTAGTGCAGTATACATACCCTATAACCTCAGTAGTGTTTAATGTTTTCTTATACTCCTTGAATCGAATTTAGCATTGATAAAAGTAATTAAGTATGTAAACGACGACGACGACAACCACAACGACGGCGACGATAATAATAATACAAAAAATCATCAAGAAAGCCATTCAAACTTTCAAATAGAATTAGTCAACATCTAACTAAACGCACAAGGGCATCAAAACTCATACATCCTGTGGGACCGATTTTGGACAATCCGACAATCACGAGCTGGTTTGTCTAGAGTGCGGAATCCCCTAGACGATGTTTGAATAACAAAAACGCCAACAAACACGCACACGAGATATCAAAACACACACATACACAAAGGTTCAAAGATGTATTCGTATTAAAAACAAAGTGCGGGTGTACAATACGAAGCCACAGACACTGAAATCGAGGCATTAGGTGTTTGGGAATGTGAGAAATGACAGTTGGATGATTAGGGTAATGATTGGTTGTATTTACAGGCCCAACTAGTTGGCACAAGGCCTAGGGGAAGACTAGCTGCTCGCCAGGCGACTATGAACCATAGTCGCCTGATAAACACACGAGTACGACCACAGTCGCCCAGAAAAACCGTGTAATCCAATCATACTCGCTTGTACAATCCCAAACACCATAAATACACACAAGTTACATATAAACGTTCACAAAACAACACATGAACACTTATACTAGGCTAGGGACATCTAGATTACATGTACTAACAGACTCCCCCTTGGACCTAGCTAGTATGTATTCAAAATCTTCAAAAACTGCTGTAGTTTTCATAAGCAACTTGATCTTCTATTGTTGAGCGGTCCGGATCCTGCCAATCTTCAACCAGTCATAGCCGACGTTGATGTTGAATGCAAAGCAGAACCGGATCACCTGTTGGAACTTCAAATCTTGATCTGCATCCGGATCGAGGAAATGAATTGGATGATGGTAGAGAGTTACCATGTCTTCTTCCGACAGGTTGATTAGCCACATTGGATCCCAAACTCGAAGCTTTCTACAGATCTTCGGTGCATTCTCCAAAACAATCACCGCTTCGGTAGTCAGGTAGTCATAATACCAGAACTTAGGATAGAAGTTCTGTTCTATGGGAGGTATTGGGATCTTAGACATGCTGTGAGGTGGCTTGATTATGTGTTTCCAGATAGGCTTGCCTGTCTTTAGATGCAACTCTTTGGTCTTCACAGACTTCGAAAAATGAGGCTTCAAAGTATCCCAGGCATCTTGACTTTCTCTCCTCAAAACTCCCAAGTATGGAGAAATTTCGAAAACTTCTAGTGAGACAATGGCTGATGACGTGCCAAATCTCGCATGTACCAGAACGAAAGACTCTCCAGTTTAGTATAGTACTGAAAGTACAACAATCCTTCTTCCTATTTCACCCCGACAGCTTTAGCATGATCGATGTAAGCCCAGCTCAGTACATTCCTTGATATCTTCGACAATTTCTTCTTGAACACTGAAGGTTGTATTGGTCCCTTTTTCACTGTTCTCTCTGCCGCTGATGGATACCATTTGGAGCACAGTCTCATAATACGTTCGGTTCTAGATGAGGCTTCATCAGGAGTAACAGTTGGGGCAGCACGAAGATGATCTTTAGCCTTTTTGATCATATCTTCAGTAATATCTGGAATCCCAGTGGAGTTGTTTTTGAAACAGTATTCTGGATATTCTTCATGTGTTATATCTTCCATTTCCACCTCGTTGTTCATGGGATCCAGTTCTGGAGGAGTGTGGCTTGCACTAGAAGATTCTCTGAGTGTCAAACCGAAAATAGTGCCCATGTCTTCCGAGAGAGTTCTGGTGGAATCTCTCCCTCCTCCAGATCTTCGTGCTGAGGGATCTTGATCGGGTTACCGTTGTCATCGTACAAGAAGATTTTCTCAAAGGTTCTGCAGGTTCTAACGGCACCGATCACGTAAGAACAAAATCTTTCAATCTCTTAATCGCTTCAGCATTGGACTCCCCCTGAGTAGATGGGCTACTTTTGGGATCCTTGCCCTGAGTGTCATGTTCGCTTTTGGTATGACGTTCTTCGTTAATAGAAGACGAACCTGCACCTGTATTCCCTGCATCATCGTCATCACCCTTTCCATGATCATTATCATCATCATCATTACCATCATCATCATCATCCTCATCGTCTTCTTCATCATCCCCATCTTCTTCTTTATCTTCTTCTTCACCAAACTCATGTGCACCTTCTAATCTGGGATGGTCTTCAATCCGCTTGTCGACTTATTCCCTGAGTTTATGGTTTTCTGTCTTGTATTCTTCTATTCTCCTTTCATTATTAACATTTGCAAGCTGCAGCTGTTGATATTGAGATTCTATCTTTGTCAGTCTTAGTGTTGTTTCTTCACTTGACTTGACTACCTGCTCATTCGATTCTACTAACCGTTGGTTTGACTTGACTAGTTGTTGATTGGAAGCTTGAAGAGCCCAGTTAGATGCTTGCAATTCCTTGTTGATAAACCATTTGGTAAGGCTATTAATTCTCTAAAATCTTCCATTGTCATATCAAGTGAAATAATCAGTTTATAATAGTTAAATCCACCATCAACGCTAATCCTATCAAAAGCAAGCCAATAACTAACTCTATCTATAACAACCTCGTCATGGCGATACAGATTTATTGATTTTCTAAGGAGATTTCCGCCATATGGACGTCTCCAAGCCCATGCGCTTAATGTAAAAACCTCAACCATAGAAATAACATAATCTTCCAAGCTGCTAAACTTATATTGATAAGCGCGCATATCTAATCTTGGCAATCTTAGGTTCACTAGTTTGACGACAAACCCCAAACCCTAGGGTTGTTGCATATGTATCACTTGTAGGCATAACAACCACAACTGTTTTTCTTATTGCAATATTCAAATAACAGCTATGCAAGTAGTACTGCAATAGAAACACACCAAGCCATGAGAAGTGCTGATTATCCTAGGATAGGGATACTTTGTGTTAGGGAAAAGCATGATCATCAATGATTGAAACATATTCTTGCTCAGAACTATAATACCTTAATAGGATATGTTTTTGTTGGCTTCTATAATGTGCAATGAAATCAGAGCTATGTATTAGGGACTTCCATGATTCGCAGACGGATCAAAATCGAAGAAAGATTTAACAGGAAGCCTTTTCATGATTTCTGATTGGATTTTCAATGAACGGTATGTGCTCTGACATATTTTGATTCAGATGATGGAAGATTTATAGGGTTTACAGAGATATATGAAATCGAAGATGAGAGATACATGTGTTTTTTATCAATATTTTAGAAGCAAAACCTTACTCACCTTAACCGCCTTATTTTGTTATTTTCGGTTGGATTTGGTGTTTAGCAAAAATAGGGCCTAGCCCCTAGGGTTGGGATTTATTTTCAAATTAAGTACCTGTGTTGCGACGGGAACCGTGTAAAAAAAAGGATCACTATGCCACATCACCATCAGCGACCCCTAACACTGGAAAAGTTCACATAAAAAACATAAAACCAAATGAAAAGTAAACGTATAAAAGTATAAGCATGCATGAAAAACATAAAAGATAGAAAACAAGAATTAAGTCAATTTAGGACCTGCGGGGACGGAAAAAGTAGGCGTAAAAACGTTGAACCACACATGCATGTTGCGACATGTTAACTCAAAAAATTGAGACCGAAACGTAAAAAAATATTGCAAAAGATAAAAAGTACAAGGGACCAAAGTTTAAAGTGAAAAAGTGTTGGCGTTAAAATATAAAAGAGGAAAAAAATTGGTGCTAAAAGTAAAAAAGTTTGTACTTTGTGTGTTATGATTTTGTCTCAGATAGCATTCTTTAACCATTACATTGATCAATGAAAAAAAAAATCACAAGAGAATTTTGACCAATTAGAATTAGCTGAGTTGTTTAAGTTTTCAAATGAAATAAACTGGGGGCATATTATTTGCACAACACCAAAAATTAAGTTTGCACATCTCTATACGGGGGCCGTAAAGGCCTTTACGACCTGTAGAGCATGTCGGGGCAATTAACGCCTTTTGAAAAAGCAAACCTCTAGGCCTCGTAAAGGCTATTACGGCCCATAAAAGGGGTTTTCCAGGTTGCATTAAACCCTATATGGGCCGTAAAGGTCTCTATGATCCGTAAATTTGTGGTTGTTGGGTATATTAAAACCCTATACGACCCGTAAAGACCTTTACGGACCGTATAGGTCCAGATATATCCTTCTTCCTTGGCACCATTTCTCAGACGAAGAAAACAAAAACAAAACCTATATTGAAAGTGACATGTACCTAACTTGCACTAAGTAGTGTAGCATTTAGCTAGACATTGTTGGTCAATGTTGAGAGTGACATGCACCTAATTTGCACTAAGTGGTGCAACACTGAGCCAGCCTGAAAGTTACCTACTCTTTGAGAGTGACATTTACCAAACTAGTTAATCATTGAGCCATGACAAGATGTTCACCAAATGGAGACCACATTTCTAAATGACGATTTAGAAGAAGAAATTTATATGGAGAACCCAAGGGTTTCTTTGCATAACCAATGAATATGCAATCAACAGTTTTAGGTCCTACCCTAAGAGCCTTAGGAGGTGGTACAATCATCTTAACTAGGCACCCACACACTTTCAAATATTTGTATGAAGGTTTTCTACCAATCCACAACTCATAGGGAGTCTGGTCCTTATTTTTTAGAGGTATCATATTCAAAAACATACCAGCCTTGTGGGATTTCACCCACCTTGTTGACTTCTTCCACCATAGATCCTTGCTCGGTGATCATTACTACTAGAGGCGTGCCATCTTCATCCACCATATGTGGACGCTCATGCTTTGGATTCTTCCATTGGTTCACGCAATGTTCTGTCTCTTGATAGTTGTAACAAATACCTTGAAAGGCGACTTCTTTTTCACATCCCCCTTTCTAGATCCAAGGTCCACCTTTGCTTTCCCCTTATCTTGTTGTCACCTTTCCCCTTATTCTTGTTGCCTTTAGAGGATTGTCCATGTTCCACCATATTTGCTTTAGCCTCTGCTTGCAAAGTAGTGCCTTTTTGAGCTATCTTGTTGTCTTCCTCAATCCGAAGACGAACCATAAGTTCCTCCACAGTCATCTCCTTCCGTTTATGCTAAAGATAATTCTTAAATTCAATCCAAGAAGGGGACAACTTTTCAATCATGGTTGCCACTTGAAATGTGCCGCTAAGTGTTATTCCTTCCGGGCGGATTTCATGAAGTATAATTTATAGCTCTTGAACTTGGTTCATCACAGTCTTGGAATCAACCATTTTGTAGTTCAAGAAACGGGCTACAACAAATTTCTTCGTTCCAACATCCTCCATTTTGTACTTCTTTTCTAAAGGCTCCCATAATTCTTTGGCAGTCTTTATGTTGTAATATACATTATACAACGAATCTACGAGGTCGTTCAACATATAGTTACGACACAAGAAGTCTGAATGGTTCCACACATCAACCGTGCTCTGAAATTGAACATCGTTCTCCCCATCCCGTGGTTGAGGAACATATTCTTTCAAGAACCATGCAAGGTTCAAAGTGGTCAAATAAAAGAACATTTACTGTTGCCACCTTTTGAAGTTTAAACCCGAAATTTTTTTAGGTTTTTCAACATGATTCGCCACAGTGGATGCTCCCACTGTGTTGGCTAGTGAAGAGGTACCAAGTACAGCTTGATTCACCACAGTGTTGTTTTCGTTAGTTGACATTCTTAAAATTTAAACAAACCAAGTTAATATTCCCAGTTTCTAAATATCAAAAGCTATATCAAGATGACAACTTTTAATACTAAAAACCAAATCGTAGGATTCTAAGTCCAACTTTGAAGACCAATTAGTAAATTTTATCGATTTTAGACAAAGTTTTTTATGTAACCGATTATGTTTCTAGCAAAGTGCTCCTTTGATTCGAAACAGAAAATAAAACTGTTTTTAAACACAAACTGTGTGAAACAAAACTAGTTTGAATCACAAATAGGAAGGTTCTGAGATACACGAATGGTGCTTTAAAAAAACGTTTTAAGATTGTAGGAGTCGTTCGTGTATAAAACTTATAAACAATTTATATTACAATTCAAGAAACAAAGGAAAGAAGTAAAATACAATACTGGTTACAACTGAGATAAACAGAAATACAAGAGGAAGTGAAAACGGGAATAGTATGATGGATGAGAAGCATATTGAACACGGGACCCTTAAAACAAATTCTAAGTTTATTACGAGAGCCCATTTGGTTTCATAGGGTAGAACAGTCGGGGCATGAATACTGCAGGAATTAACCTAGCTCCTGAAAAACTATATGAAAATGAGAGCTTGGAGGGCTTCGAAATTTGGAAACTCGTCTACAAGAGGCTGTTGAGAGTCAAGTCTTGCATTACCGACAAAAGATTTTTTCTGGACTTGGCCTTCGCCTGGTGAAGCGGGACATGTCCATTTGCACCGAAATTTAAACTGGTAAGTCGATTCTGTTGCACTATAGGTTTATAAGAATTTTCTGTTAGCTTAGGGTGCGTTTGGTTTGCATGAATTGAATAGAATTCAAAAGAATTGGAATTTGAATCCCAAGTCTTGATGTGTTTGGTTCATTGCGTTTGGTTCGCATGCATTGAATGGAATTCAAAGGAATTGGAATTTGAATTCCAACTCTTAATGTGCTTGGTTCATTGAATTTGTTGGAATTGGAATTTCAATTCCAATCTTGATGTGTTTAGTTAACAAAGGAATTGGAATTGGAATTGGAATTTGGTATGAATTCCTACAAATTCTTTTAACTAAGGGAATTAAAAATCCTTCCAACATTAGAAATAATTCATTGGGATCTTCAATCGGTTTACGTCGTTTCGACCCGATCTGATTCGAACCATACCGTTTCGATGTGAATCATTTAGATCCTTACCGCTTTTAACTCGTACCGTTTTGGACCGAACCGTTTCAACCCGTACCAGTTTTGACCGGTATTGTTTTGACCCAAATCGTTTTGGACCGTACGCTTTCAATCGGTAGCGTTTCACCGGTACCGTTTTGATCTTTCCGGTACTGTTTCACCTAGTAACGTTTCGACCCAAACTGTTTTGGACCGTACAAGTTTTGACCGGTACCATTTTACCCGGTACCATTTCGACCGGAACCGTACCAGTTTTGACCAGTACCATTTTGGACTGTACTAGTATCGACCGGTATCGTTTTAGACCGTACCATTTCGACCGATACCGTTTCACCCGGTACCGTTTTGACCCGAACAGTTTTAACCTGTACGTTTCAATCCGTTCCGGCCTAAACCTTTTCGACCCGTACTGTTTTGGCACATATCGTTTCGTGTTGAAATGGTGTGCACCGAAACGGTGGAGGTAAAAAAAAATTCGGTTCAAGGGGTACGGGTCGTAATGGTGCGCGTAGAATCGGTACGGGTCACAACAGTGCGGGGCGTGGGGGCAAGGGTGATAGATTCCAATTTATTAACCAACCAAACACAATATTAAAAGAATTTGAGATTGCAATTCCAACAATTTCCAGTTCCTTCATAAATTACAATTCCAAACCATTCCGTGAACCAAAATTTGTTGGAATTGGAATTCAATTCAAATGATGTGTTTGGTTAACAAAGGAAATGGAATTTGGTATAAATTCCGTCAAATTCCTTTAAGTAAGCAAATTCAAAATCCTTCCATCATTAGAAGGAGAGAGAATCGCATGATTGGTCTATGTGATTTTCTAATATTGCACTCTTGGTCCTAATACTTCACTATTTACACTATTGATCCTTGAATTTAACAAAATTGCACTCGTGTGATCCTTACCTCTAACTGTCTTTAATTTTCTTCGTTAAAAACAGGTAAATTACATTTTTACCCCAATTATAAAAAAAACGTTTTAAAAACATAAATAAAAAGTAACATTAAATATATCCCTACCCCCACCCTACCCCTTCTTCTTCTTTCTTAAACCGTCACCATCCCAACACACCACCACCCCTCGTCTCCCTATCCCCAATCCACCCTACCTCCGCTGCCATCCCGAGAACCCACATCACACCACCACATCAAAATCATCACCATCCCAACACACAACTGTCACCATCCCAACATACCACTTCCTAGAGCCAACCCACCATCCCAACACACCACCGTTCCTAGAACCATCATCAACATTTCCTAAACCCAACCCACCATCCCAACACACCATCCCAACACACCACCGTTCCTAGAACCAACAATAACATTTCTAGAGCCCTCACCACTACACAACACAACCAAACTATCCAACAAACCTAAACCCTCATCTATAACACTTTTATTCGTCCAATCCAAAGGCTGTAACTGTTTAATCATGTCCAGAACCTGGATCACCGGACATGTTGAATATGCGTCTGCTAGGGCTTCTGCTGATTCCAATTGCTTTTGTTAGGGAGTTGCTGGTTCCATACCTAAATCATCAATGTTTTCTTTAACCATTTTGTTGAATGCTTGTTGAGAGATTGATCGGACGAACATGTTGAACCAGCAGTGGTGGGAATGGAGTGTGTGTGTGTGTCAGTATGCGATAATGAATGTTATTATTTAAAAAATAACCACGAATCCTATAACTTATGAATATGGTGATGATGCTGCTATAACTTATGAAGATGGTGCGAGCTTAGATCTGGTTGGAAGAAGAAGTGAGGAAGGGGGTGGGCCCACTAACAATTTTACGTATTTTTTAAGTGTTTTATCTTTTAGTCACGAGGGCAAAATAGACATTTTTTATATATTTAACAGAGAATTTTAATCACTGTTAGGGGGAAGGACCAACACGGTTACAAAATTAATACATTTGGATCATGTTAGTAATAAATTTACAACACTCTGGACAAACTCTGTAATTAATGAACCATTAGGATCAATAGTGCAATTTTTGAAAAGCACATGAACCAACCATGCGATTCTCTCTTAGAAGGAATTAAAGTCATTTTATTGGAATCTTCAATCGGTTGACGTTGTTTCGACCTGAACCGATTCAGACCATACCATTTTGACGTGAATTGTTCAGATCCGTACCGCTTTCAACTCGTATCGTTTCGTACCAAACCGTTTCAATCCTTAACATTTCGAACCTAACCGTTTCGACCCGTACCGTTTTGACCCGAACCGTTTAAACCTTTGCCGTATCGACCTGTACCGTTTTGACACGTATCGTTTCAGGTTGAAACGGTGCACACCGAAACGTGGAGGTCAAAAAATTTGGTTCGAAGGGTACGGGTCGAAACTGTGCACCTCAAAACGGTACGGGTCAAAACAGTAAGGGACAAAACGGTAGAGGTCGAAATAGTTCGAGTTAAAATGGTACGAGTCGAAACGGTTCGAGCTGGTACGGGTCATGGGGGCAAGGGTGATAGATTCCAATTCCTTTTGGAATATTTAAATTCCAATTCCAATTCCAAACCATTCCCCGAACCAATAATACAAAACACAACAACAAATGATCATAAATGAATGATGAGAAATAGGTAGCAAAGTATATAAGTTTATATATTCATGTGATGAGTTATAATGTGTGTTCTTATCTTTAATTTTAATGTGACAGGTTTTAGATATGAGTTGCCGAAGCTTGTGCTGAGTGATCCAACAAACTTGAACCGTAGGAGTCTCATTGATCGGGTTGTTCGTAGGTAAAGCGAAATAGCCGTATGTTTGTTTTGTTTTCTGAAATAACAAAAAAAAAAACACAGATGCATGTGCATCAAAAACCTGCTTGTTGATTGGCTTTTGATGATCGAGTTGTTCGTAGGTAAAGCGAAATAGCCGTATGTTTGTTTTGTTTTCTGAAATAACAAAAAAAACACAGATGCATGTGCATCAAAAACCTGCTTGTTGATTGGCTTTTGATGATTTCATAAAGCTATGATAAAATCAAATGTAAACTCATCGTATTTCATATGTGAGATGTCATCTATAGTTAACTAGCTGTGTCAAATATTAATTATGCTTACTCAAGTTACGCGACACCTTGATCGTGTAGCCACTTTAACTCATGGATCCCACTTTAAAATGTACCGTACATTGACAACATTGGTAGATACGCGAACCACACATATATTCCCGATAATATTAGTGCACATGACATTATATACTATTAATAGCTGAACGATTTGAACAGTAATATGGCAGTTTTGTAATTCCTCTGGTTTTTAGGGCTATTTTCGTCTTTCTTGGGCTGCATCTTTTCTTCCACAATGTTCTACGCATCCCTTCTTGCTTCTTCTGTTTTCCATTCCACACGCAGTGATAAACATTCTGTATTTGAGAGAAAGCATCAAAGAGAGGCTGCCGACAATCTTCCACCTCCCATCTGCACCTTCGTATTATCTGAACCCGTTCTTCTATACCCATTTTACCTCACCATCTTTCCTTTCAACCCCACCACAACCTTCCTTCTTTGAAAGCTACACACCACATCACTAGAGATAGAGAGAGGTGACACCAACAGAATACGGATGTCACTGCTGAAGATGAAGATGACACGAGTCAGTGGTGTTGGTTTCGGTTGAGCTACATCGTACCTTACAAAGGGTTGGTACGCTGAAGGGTGACGCGCTACGTTGACAGTGGCTGTTCAGTAGATGTAATTAATGTGGGGTGGACACACCCTACCTCATCATTTTCTTTACTTCCCTTTCGTCTCCCTCGTCCACCCCTCTTCTGTGTTCTCTCTCTCTCTTCTTACTCTTTTTCTCGCTCTCCATCGCTACCACCGCCCCATCATCTTCAGATGAAAGCTTTCCATCATCTTCAAGTTGAAATCCCATCATCTTCAGGTGTAAATCTTCTCCACCTACTTTTTATGGTTTCAATTTATCTACTTAAGGTAAACCTCTAACCAACGATGTGCTTGATGAACAGTGGGAGCTTGAGTGGTGGGCGGTCACGGCCATCACGTACATCTTTAACATCATCAGGGAAGATGATACAGAAGGAGATGGCAGAACTCAACACAGACCCACCTGTAGACTACTCTGCGGGTCCCAAAGGCGACAATGGCGACAAACTTTATCATTGGGTCGCTACTCTCTTTGGCCCACAAGGTCAGACCGACCGTCCATCTACGAAAGTTCCTTCACCTTTAGATATCATTTCAATGAATAACTTTTTCTTGATTTTGATTATCCGTTGTAGGAACACCTTATGAAGGAGGGATATATTTTCTTGACATGACATGACATGACATTTCCAGCCAATTATCCCTACAAGCCACCAAAGGTTTATTTTTTTTAAATTGAATTTTTTTAATCTTTTTTTTGGTACATGATTGATTCAAGGTCTTAGGGCGTAGGTCGTGTTCTAAACGCGTATATACCATTGTAATGTTGATTCAAGTGGCAATGTTGGCTCTGATATCCTTGACGAAAACAGTTGGAGTCCCGTCTCTACTATTTCGAAGGTGCAACTTGCTTTGAGATCGATCTTTACCAACCCTAACCCGTGTATGGATATCATTCCCTTTTAAAATAGCCCCTTGATTTCTTGAAATTTAGGTGAGTTTAATGTTGCTGTATTGTTGCAAGCAAGTTGCACGAAAGGATGATTTGTAAAACTTTATGATTCGTATTTCAGAACGTTGGTTTAGAATGTCTTGCTCAGTTCTTGCAAATCTGGTATTAACACTTGAGAAACTGGATTTGTTATTTTGTTTGATGATTACAGCAACAATTTTATGCTTAATCAAGATCCATTTCTCAAACATATATGAGCAAGTTTATGGCAATTGATTTCTTATTTGGTGTTATGTTGAGTCATTGTACGTTGGCAGCGTAAAATAAATGATTTGTTTGTTGCAAAAACATTTCAGCTGTCACGACTGAGTAAAGATTTGCACGCGATCGGCGACAACATTGACGACATTATATGTGTTTGCTCACCGGAAAATGTGTTCCTTTGATTAACAACTTCAGGTACTCTCTTCACTATTTCCGCCACCTATTCTACGTTATTAGTGATAGTATTTTAGAATCCACTTATTTGTTTAGCTGACCATAAAACGATTAATTGAGCATAATGGCTGTATTAAAAGGTTTGTTGTTCTGTGCCCTCCACTTTGGCACTACACCAATCTTGAAACCCAACCGAAAACCACATATCAAAATACGAAGGGTAGCATACTGCACAACAAACTGAGAAATTACATTACGTTGCCTCAAATATTTTCTGATTCACTAATTGAAAACAACTTGGTTAATCACACAGTAAAGCTCCTCTGTCTCATTTATCTGGTTTAAAGGAAGTGTCAACGCCGATTACACAAATTTGGGCTCAATTTAACATCATCATCATCATACTCGGTTAATACCACCGTAGAAAAGTGGGGGCCCAATTGCCCAAATCCTTTGCTTGTCTTACCATTCAATCGGCCACGGATCTGGCTGAGCAAGCAGAAATAATGTGGAGGCATTAAAATAGACGTTAAATCAATATCTAAAAGCACAGTTGCATCAAGACTTTAGACTCCTACCAATTCAAATCAGGAATCATGTACTCAATGAGCAAGGTTTGTTGTTTTGGCCTTGCGGCCGGAGGCAGCTCGGTAACTAAACGACTCTCAAACCGGCTTGTGGATTTGTATAAGAAATAGGAATAGAAAAGAAAAGAAAGATGTTTATTGATTGATTGATTTGGTACATCAAATGAGAATGAGGAGACTACCTCCTCTACAAATACAAGAAAGTAAAAACATAAAATAGGTAATAAGCTAAGATTGGGGCACAAAGCATGGAAGGCTAATCATGGGTCATAATGGGAGGAGCTAGTCTTGGGCATAATGCAAGGAGTGAATTATGGAGAGGAAAACATGGAGAATAAATTATCTCCAATACTCCCCTTCAAGTTGGAGCGTGAAGGTTACGAACGCTCAACTTGCCAAGTAATATTTCTTCTTTTTCGAACACTCCCCTTCAAGTTGGAGTGTTTGCTTTTCTTGCGGGCTTATAGATTTGGACCCGACTTTTCTTTTTCTCGTGGGTTCAAAGGACCCGACTTTTCTTTTCTTGCGGGTTTAAACAACCCGACTTTTCTTTTTCTTGCGAGTTCAAAGAACTCGACTTTTTTTTTTCGCGAGCTCAAAGAACTCGACTTTTTTTTTGCGAGCTCAAAGAACTCGACTTTTCTTCTTGCGGGTTAAAGACCCGACTTCTCTTCTTGCGAGTTCAAAAGAACCCGATTTTTCTTCTCGCGAGTTAAAAAAAACTCGACTTTTTTTGCAAGCTCAAATATTTGAACCCGACTTTTCTTTGCGAGTTTGAAAAACCCGACTTCCTTTTTTTTGTTAATATACTTCTCCTACTCCATACAAAAAATACCCATTTTTTTATAATATACCCCCTAGCCCATTCTTGAATGAAAGTCATCCCTTTTTTATTTTATTTTATTTTTACTCACGTCTTTTCAAAAGGTAAAAAAACAAACATTTATTTTGTCATCTCTCATAACCCAAGAACCCTTTTTTTAGATAATTTCCAAACCTATTCTGCACCATCTTCTCATACTTCACTAATTCTATTTTCCCTCCTCTTGTTCCTTCATCTCTTGTCTCAGAATCTTCTGTTCCTTCATAAAAACGTTTTTTTTAAAAAAACTCAACATCATACTCATCCTCCCAAGACGACGCAAATGACGATAACCGATTCTCCTTCCCCTGTTTCCTTGCCTTTTTTTTTGGACTACAATATCCGTTTTTTTTTTGTCACACCTCGAACCGGTGACGGTTTGAGGTTAAATGATTTAGATTTAGAAAGGGGGGCAGCGAGAACCGGCGGTTGGTTGGAAGGGATTTGAGTTTACGGAACCGGATTTCTAGGTCGAAGGGACGGTTATCTTTGGAGGAGAAAGAGGAGCAGTTGAGGTGGAGATGTGTTGGTGTTTTAGGTTTGATAGTGATAGACAACAGGTTTGCTTAGGTTTGGGATTTTATTTGGAATTTCTTTGTTGAGCAGATTGTTCAAAGGATCAGAACACTGCTCTGATACCATATAGAAATCTAAGCGGAAGCGATTTCGTATTTAGTTTAGGTTTGTTGTTTTGGCCTTGCGGCCGGAGGCAGCTCGGTAACTAAACGACTCTCAAACCGGCTTGTGGATTTGTATAAGAAATAGGAATAGAAAAGAAAGATGTTTATTGATTGATTGATTTGGTACATCAAATGAGAATGAGGAGACAACCTCCTCTACAAATACAAGAAAGTAAAAACATAAAATAGGTAATAAGCTAAGATTGGGGCACAAAGCATGGAAGGCTAATCATGGGTCATAATAGGAGGAGCTAGTCTTGGGCATAATGCAAGGAGTGAATTATGGAGAGGAAAACATGGAGAATAAATTATCTCCAATAGATAATCAATGCGTTCTGAGTAAGGCTTGTAAACAGCAAGTCGTCCACGTCCACGTCCACATATTCCTTCGTCTTTAATATGAATTATAGGTTCACCACTCTTCCGGAACCCCCTAACTATAGCATCTTGATTTAGTGTAGTAATCGTATATAGCTTTGTAAACGGTTTTGAAACACAACCCCCAATCATCCACACACATAAAGCCGTATCAATGACCTCTTTAACATTTCCACACACAACAAGAGAGTTCCCTAGATAAGACATGGAAATATAATTATTGCGTGATAAATCATATGGTAAGGTTATTTCTCTATATTCTTCACTTGTCATATCAAAGAAATAATCATTTTATAAGAGTTAAATCCACCATCAACACTAATCCTATTAGAAGCAAGCCAATAAAAAACTCCATCTATAACAACCTCATCATAGGGATATAGATATATTGAGTTTCTAGGGAGATTGCCGCCATAAGGACTTCTCCAACCTCATCATAGGGATATAGATATAATTATCACGTCTGAAATTTTGATGAGTGCGTCTGTAAATTTGATGAGTGCGTCTGAGATTTTAAAAGGCTCTGTTTTTCACCAACTTCATCTTCTTCCTCTGCAACTTTTTTTAACCTAATTTTTATATTTAATCATACTTATTGAAACAAAATCGAAAGTATTCGACAACTATTACGAGCGCTTATTCATAATTGTTTTATTATTTTTAGATTCAAATACTGATCTTACGTTTTCGTTCATTGTAATCGATTTTTTTTGTTTTTGAATTGTGTAATCATTCTGAACGTGAATCGATCTGAAATGTGAAAAATCAGAGTTCAAATTAGTGCTGTTGTTAAAATTTGAAAAAAAAAAATTAAACGGTTTTTCATATTTTACCCTTGGTTAGTTTAACCCAAGTATGATTAGGGTTTCTAATCTGCATCCAACCATCTTGTTAATCTAATGGCTGAGATTGCTTCTTACGCGTCTTACGTTAAGAAGTTTTGTACAATATCTCTTCCCATTATTATTTAACTTTCAGCTTCAATTCATAAACTGACCAGAATTCTTCAAGTTAAATTGACTACTACATTTGAAGTCACAATGATCAATTTAGAGTGTTTGTTTTATAATTATCAATTTATGATTATTTAGGGTCAAATATTGTGACATAAATTGATCATTGACCTGAATGTAAAACTATGCATCCAACTCTAAAATGCTAGTGAACATGCATCCAACTCATCCTTGTTACAAGTTCACTTGGGTTTGCTGTTTTTTCCATTTCGTAACCGCTATAACAGCACAAGGCGCGGATTCCACCTTGGCAATCCTTTACTCTCCTGCAAATTGATGACATGGAACTGCCACCTTTGTTTGGATAGTTGACTATCATCTTTGACTTTCAACTTCAATCCATAAACAGGATCAGAATTCTTCAAGTTTATAGCTTTAAATTTTGACCCCCACTATAGTACTACTGACCAAAACCCAAGCCATAATTACTCTTCATCTTCTTCTATAATCTACTTGAAAAAACTCAGCTGTCAGTTATGGAGACCAATCTTTAAACCCAACTGAAAGCAACTAGTTGATACGCGCAGTGACGCTCTCGTCTGTCTCTTTTCTTTGATTTACAAACACTTAAGCCCATAAATGCATCGCCGATTACACAAATTTGGGCTCGATTTAGCATACAAACATACAAAAAATAAAAAACAAATTGGAGGCCTTAGAAAAGTGGGAGCCCACAAACCTTAGACCTTGTGTAGTGGTTCAAGCCCCTTAGGGGCGTTTTTTTGCCATGTGGACGCCATGTCAACAAGGAAATTATTAGCAAAAAAAAGATGTAGTGGTTCAAGCCCCTTTCATTTGCCCCTTCAATCATTATCAAATGATTAAAATACTTTTACAACCCTTTTATTCAGTTATTTTCTAAATAAGGACATCTTTAATTGATTAAATTAATACTCATATTCAATTAATATTAACTACAAACGGTTGTTTGTGTTTTTTTATGAAATGCATTTATTGAAGGAATTAATGCTAATAGCCATGTAGTGGCGTTATTCAAAGCACGCCCTCCCCAATTCTTTGTCCATTTAACGCCGATATGTAATGCATTTTAGGCGTGATTGAGCGTGATTATATATAATTAATGCCTCATTGGTAATATCTAGCAGTTGGTACAATTGGCTCAGATAATATAACTTAGAAAACCATAGATTAATGCACAACATAATCACTTTCATATTTTTATATCAAAGTGCAGGAACGTATTTTTGTCGAATAGATGAATAAGAAAATCTCTAAAATAAAACAATTTAACAAGACGGAATACGAAATTCTATCAAATAAAATAATTGAACAAGTTATTTTAGAAACTATTGTTACTGTGACTATTGAAGAAGCCGTAGCTGAAGAAGTGATCTATTCTATGTCAACGTGATAAACATTCGCGCATGTGTTCATCATTTCACAAAACCATTCACATCTAACACAACCCAAATTCATGGAGATTTTCCTTCGGAGAAAATAGACATTTGAAATTAAAAGACGTGTTCTTAAAACTAGAATAACCTACATTTAGATCCTGAAACACAAGGTGAAACCAAATCATCTTGAAACTTGAGGGTCATCTTGCATTGCACTTCAATCACTATAAATGCCATTATAAACCATATTATCTGGTTGATCAAGCAAAAATAGTGTTTCCATGTAAGGATACACTTTAAATAAGAACCCTTCTCCATCAATCCCAAGATAATCAATGCGTCTTGAGTAAGGCTCATAAACAGCAAGTCGTTGTCCCTGTTCATGTAGTCGTCGGATAGCAATTATAGCTTCACCACTCCTCCGAAACCCCAACAATGTAGCAGCTCCATTTGGTGTAATCGTGAATAGCCTTGTAAATGATTTTGAAACACCACCCCCCATCATCCATACACATATATATGTTTGAATGACATGTTTAACGCATTTACACACAACAAGAGAGTTCCCAAGATGAGACATGGAAAAACAACTGCTAATGTTTGATAAACCGTCTGGTAGGGTAATTTCTCTAAATTCTTCACTTGTCATATCAAATGAAATAATCAAATTACTATAGTCAGATACACCATCAATAGTAATCCTATCAGAAGCAAGCCAATAAAAAACTCCATCTATAAGAACCTCATCACATGGATAAAAATATATTGATTTTCTAGGGAGATTGGTGCCATATAGACTTCTCCAAACTCCGGTGTTTAATGTAAAGACCTCAACATGAGAAGTAATATTTTCCAAGTCGCTCGACTTACATGGAATTACATCAAAGCTAACCTTGACAATCTTAGGGTCACTAGTCTGACGACAAACCCCAAACCCTAGAACTGTTTGAAACATCATCTTATTGTCGAAAGTAGGCACAACAACAGCAACTGTTTTTCTAAGTGCAATATTCCAAATAACAGCCATGCAAGTAGTAGCGCAATAGAAACACAGCAAGCCATGAGAAGTGCTGATTACCCTAGGGTATTTAAGCATCTTCTTAACCATTTCAGGGAAAGTCAGGGAAACTTTGTGTTGAGGAAAAGTATGACCATCAACAACTGAAACATAATTATAGTAATTTACAAGCAGATATTGGTGTTGGTGTTGGCCGATGTAATGTTTAATAAAATCAGAGCTGTCAATCAGAGACTTCCACTGTTTGCAGATCGATCGAAATTGAAGCAACGATTTGAAAGGAAGACGTTCAATGATTTCGAATTGGAGTTCGAATGGTATGTGGTCTGACATGTTTTGGTTTTGATTACGAATTTCTTTATAGGGTTTACGATAGTAGTAGATATATTATTATTATTATGATGATGATGATGATGATAAGTATGAAATTGAAGATAACAGAGATGTGTTTTAATCATTTATTATTATTGGATTCAAATACTCAGGCCATCTGTTAGCTGGATTTGGAGTACGTACGTACGTTTAGCAAAACGGGCCTTATCGTTGGATTTGTGTCAAGTTAAAGGTTGTTCTTTACTCGGATTTGACAATCTCCGGATTGGTTAAAGGGCCTTCTACTCTACAAATCCATATGCACTCATGTCGTACAACCTAATAATGCATTCATCTTGCCCTACCATTACATACTAGGATCCTAACTTTATGCTACATAATCGATAAGCCATAAAGCCCGTAATTACACCAATAAGGCTCTTCACAAAGACCAAAAAGTACTCCATGCGTAAGGGGAAGCAGTTGTGCAGCCCCAGGCTGCGCATGGCAACATTAATAGCTTAAACCAGTTAACCCGCATTGCCATATGCGCGGGAGAAACAGGCAACATTGTACACAAGGATACTTTGTACGACACAATCAGACTTAGAATATCCAGTCAGAATATTGGCGCATGCCTAGCCAATCAGAATGCAACACCTGGCAGGGTTAGACCAACCACCATGACCAATACACCACGGAATCACGAGTATAACTAAGGTAGACATCTCCATTACCTATAGCTATAATCGTTGTTTCTTCAAAGAGGATAGTCAAACGGGCAACAAGTTGTGCCGCTACTCTCCTTCAAATTACAAAACCTATCCTACTAAATGTAAATTTAGACTTGTATTTAATGGGGATCAAAACATCAAATTGTGATTTAATTTATGGAGTTAGAATTTGATAGTTATAAGTAGTCATGTGCCATGTATATTGTTTTGCAAAATCATTCACTAATGTAATAATCATCTAAGTAATTGAACATAATAAATCCATTTATTCTTTTAATCTTATGAATGAAATGGCAAGATGAAATAATGCAACAAAACTAACCAACAGGAACTGAAAAGGAAAAGCTCGATGAAAACAACATTATTGACTAATTTCAAAGTTAAAGTATATGAGGCAAAATGGGTGGGTTGGGTTGGTTGTTGGGTTAGGATGGGTTTGAATTCCAATTTTCGAATTACATGTCCAAACTATCCTACATTTTTTTCAAAGTTCATATATATCTCGATAACTATTACATTTCCCTTGGTACCACGCTTTCGTGTTAACTCCTTAAATTGGAATAGCAATGTGTTTGGTTCGGGTCAGAACATATTTGACAAAATGGATACAGGTTGAAACTGGCCGTTTCAGAGATGATCAATTTGATTCGGGTGTTGACTCTCTAATTCGGCCGCAATAGTTTTAGTGACAAATCAAAAGACCACCAACCATGTAACCCCAGCAGCAACTATATTGTTCAATAGCTTGCAGGCGCACCTGCAAATTTGTTCTACACATATCTATAGCGCTGATATTTCATTGCTATAGAGAAGTCTAAGAACGGCAAGATAACTGTTGATCAAACCTAACAATGTCCAAACAGCAAATTAAACTGATAACAATCAATTCATCGAGTCTTTTTTCCACTGATGACTAACCAGTTAAAGTTTTCGATGATGAAACAACCACCAATTGTGTTTCTAATTGTCTAAACCAAAGGGAGAGCCAATTCTGACCCGCTCCACCATTTAACTCTACCCATCCTGACCCAGCTATTATCTTGATCTCTTTAGTTTAGCCCAGATTGACCATGAAAAAACTCTACTTGTGTCCAAAGTAACGCATCATGTTATAAAAAAAAAAAACACCCAAAGTGACCCGAAATTTGATGGATGGATGGGCGGGCTCCTTTTGCCAGGTCTTTCCTTAATCCATTATACAAGTCCAAAGATAAGTCCACTTGTGTTTGCTGTTTGTTCCATTTCATAACAGCCATAAAAGCATAAGGCACGGATTGCCACCTTGGCAATCCTTACTCTCCTGCAGATTGATGACATGGAACTGCTCCTCCATTCAGCCTCTTTGGCTATTAAAGATTCCTTCACTTTCCTTTGACTGAATAGCTGACTATATATATCATCTTTGACTTTCAGCTTCAATCTATACTAGTGTTGACCAAAACAAAAGCCATCCTCCTCCCATGATGTTGCATTACATCCTATTCAATCCTGCACAATTGAGTTTGACTTTCCGAATTCATGATCAAATTCAATGCATTTCCCATGATGTTTTAAACCTGGATTTCTGCTGTAGCAACATCGACTAATTTCAATGATTTAGACTTCCATTGCCTCATCTGAGTTTTATTAAGCAGCATCCAACTTCTATTTGTAGTCAAACTATTGTAAATTTGTTGACTTTGAAGCTGCAATTTCTTCTACGGTTGTGAATTTCTGACATGACCCGAAAACTCGACACGAACGTAACACGAAATTTGTGGGTTTGGGTTTAGTCTAAACGGGTACGGGTCATGTTCAGGTTGAACTCGCGAACCCGTTTAGCTAAATGGGTCGGGTTCAGCTCAACCCAATTGGGTTGGCGGGTTGACCCATTTAAATTATATATATTTTTTTATAATATGTTTTATGTCATAAATTAAATTTTTTTAGTATTTTATTGCATACTTATAACTTAGAATTGAAATTAACACAATATTTTTTAACTAAAATGTAATCGTTTTAATAACTCCACCAATATGGTGGCGTCCCCGCATCAGTAGAATATGTGATATCCGGTCCCAATTCCTCACCTTATTACTTCATCCCGAACCAAGCTCCCAATGACGCCAATAATCTCGCACAGGATTGACTCAAAAGGAGTAAAAGAAAAAGGATAACACTTTTGATATATTTGGGTTTAAACCGAACCACATCAGGTGATTGGTTTTCAGTTCTTAAAAGGCTCAACTTGATTAAAACCAAAAAAGCAGCATTACATTATACCCAAATCCAATTCCATTTTGATCAAAACCTAAGAATCTGAAGTATATTTTTCTTTTCTTAAACTGGGGTTTCAGTGTTGTCAATTTTGGATTCGGTTTTGGTTTGGTTTGGTTCGGTTTTCAGTTATACCGAAAAATCTCCAAACCCAAGAACATCCAAAATTCTATACAATTAAAGCCACATCAACTACATCTCAAAGCACATGGATGGTGTTATCTCAATTAGTAAAATAGGAGCATCTGTTCCCAAAAATTGTAAGCCTAAAGAAAAAATGTAGGCTCAAAAACATCTAATCATGTTTATGGTGTTATTTTTGAGGTGCTAAAATGGGGTTAACCTGAACCAACCAGCCATTTTCAACCTCTATTGCAGAATACATAATTACATACCCTATAACTTCTTGAATCTAATATAGCATTATAATAAAAGTAATTAAGTATGTTAGAAATAATAATACAGAAAATCATCAACAAAGTCATTCAAACATTCAAACAGATGTGAAGTCAACATCTAAACTAAACGCACAAGTGCATCAAAACACCGAGCCATGATGATTGATGAGCCAGAATATTAAATCCCTATCTTCAACACAATGCAAGTTACTAAAAAGTTAGATCAAATAAAAAGTGCACTATGATGACGGGCCTCCTCATTGGTCAGAATTATTAAAAATAATAAAAAAATCTATTAAAAACAATTAAGTGGCACGGCATAGAAGGCAAGGGATTGCCGGGCATGCCGTTGCCGGCCCTGGGGGGCGGTGTAGCCCGGGGCGGCATGGCGTTGCTGGTCCCTTGCCGGCCCCCATACCCACCGGTCTTAAAGCCCTATCTTCAACACAACATAAATAATAAATGCATCACATGATTTAGGAACATAGATTAACACACAACATAATAACTATGACTAAGAAAACCTCTCAAATAGTATAATTTAATGAAATATTTGAGAACTAATTATTGTTACTAAAGCAGTAGTTGAAGAAGTGGTGTATGCTATATCAACATGATACATTAGCAATTAAAAAACATGTGCTCATTTCACGCAACCATTTCAATACTACATGACCCAAATTCATGGAGATTTTCATTTGGAGAA
The DNA here is from genome assembly GCA_030844895.1 of Ambrosia x helenae. Taxonomy (NCBI): domain Eukaryota; kingdom Viridiplantae; phylum Streptophyta; class Magnoliopsida; order Asterales; family Asteraceae; genus Ambrosia; species Ambrosia x helenae. Next base: position 54,910 of record JAUTDX010001931.1, read on the forward strand.
GACAAACATTTGAAATAGAAAGACATGTGTTCTTTTCAGCAACGATTCCAATCTAGCTATAAGCAAAAGACTTACGGTTAAACAAAGATTTGAAATTAAACCCATCAAAAATCGATGAAACCAAATCATCTTGTATTGCACCTCAATCACTAAACCTTTGTTCTCTACTTTCAAATGCCATTGTAAACCATATTATCTGGCTGATCAAGCAGAAATAGGGTTTCCAAGTAGGGAAACACTTCAGATAAGATCCCTTTTCCATCAATCCCATTCCCAAGAAGATTGATGGGTTTTGAGTAATGCCTGTAAACAACAAGTTGTTCACGTCTATCATCTTCTTGAATAGCAATTATAGGTTCACCACTCTTGTGAAACCCCTTTAGTATAGCACCTTCATTTACTGTAATCGTGAATAGCTTTGTAAACGATTTTGAAACACTACCCCCCATTATCCACACACAAAATTCCCTATTAATGGCCCATTCATTGTCTTCACACAAAACAAGAGAGTTCCCTAAATAAGACATGGAAATAGACCTATTAATGTCTGATAAACCGTCCGGTAAGGTTATCTCTCTAAATTCTTCACTTGTCATATCAAATGAAATAATCAGTTTATAGTACTTAAATACACCATCAAGAGTAATGCTATCAGAAGCAAGCCAATAAACAACTCCATCCAGAACAACCACATTTGCACGATAAAAATATGTTGATTTTCTAGGGAGATTGTTGACATACGGACTTCTCCAAGCCCCAGTGCTTAACGTAAAAAACCTCAACCTGAGAGGGTATGCAAGTAATATTATCCACACCGCGCCCCTGTACCTGTTAACATATGCAATTTTGACAATCTTAAGGTCACTAGTCTGACGACAAACCCCAAACCCTAGAGCTGTTTCATATTTATCACTTGTAGGCACAACAACAACAACTGTTTTTCTAATTGCAAGATTCCAAATAACAGCCTTCTTAGTATCATAGCAGTATAAACACACCAAGCCATGAGAAGTGCTGATCATTCTAGGATATTTAAGCATCTTCTTAACCATTTCAGGGACAGTCAGGGAAACATTGTGTTGAGGAAAAGTATGATCATCAACGATTGAAACATATTTTTGCTCAGAAGCATAATAACTTACAAAAAGATGTTGCTGTTGGCTGATGTAATGTTTAATAAAATCAGAGCTGTCAATCAGAGACTTCAACAGTTTGCAGATCGATCGAAATCGAATCAAGGATTTGACAGGAAGTCTTTTCATGATTTCCGATTGGATTTCCAATGGTATGTGCTCTAACATGTTTTGATTTTGATTACGAAGGGTTCTAGGGTTTAAGAGTTATGAAGTTTCTAGGGTTTACAAGAGAGATGATTATATATGAAATCTAAGATGACAGAGTCGGATTTAAAAAAAAGTTGATACTATCTACACAACCCAAAAAAAAAAAACTCTAAACAACCTTTATACGGACCGTGGAGGCCTTGATGGGCAGTTCTGGCCAAATCAGGGAAAAACGGCCTCCACGGCCCGTCATAATCTGAAAAGTGAAAAACGACAGTGTCAGTCTGAACTCCCTGCAAAAGCAGGGTGTTCAGACTGAAAAAGTCTGAAAAGTTGTTTTACTATGGGCCGTGGAGGCCCCACGGTCCGTCGACTTATATTTTTTTTTTTTTATAAAACATACGAAGCTTCTTGGGGAAATTTGGTGTTTTCTACGGGCCGTGGAGGCCTCGATGGTCCGTGGATAGGTTTTGGGACGGCCCATTGTGGCCTCCACGAGCCTTGAGAACCTTTATTATTTTTTTTTTTTTGCTTTTAGCACGTTTTTTGTATTCTAAGCTTAATATTTGTATTTTTTTTATAAGAAATGAAAACAGTAACATACGATAAGCTAGGTTAAGTCGAAGTATTGAGGTGGTGGAACATCAACCCTTTGTATACGGTCGTCATGGCTTCCATCTCAATATCATGAATACATTACAGACATTCAAAATGTCCGTGGAGACGGTAACTGTGGGTTTCGATCCGTAGCTGTGGGTTAAGGGTGGAAAGAGGATATGTGGCACTTCATCCGTACATAGCCGTAGCCCGTTAACTAACTGGACTGTTTCGACCCGACTGGCCTGTTAACCAAGCGGACTGTTCCGACCCGACCGCCCGTTAACCAACCGGACTGTTCCGACCCGACCGGCTCGTTAACCAACCGGACTGTTCCGACCTGACCGGCTCGTTAACCAACCGGACTGTTCCGACCCGATCGGCCCTTTAACGAACCAGACTGTTCCGACCGGACCGGCCTGTTAACCAACCGACTGTTCCGACCCGACCGACCCTTTAACGAACCGGACTGCTCTGACCCGACCGGCCGATGAACGAACCGGATTGTTCCAACCCGACCGGCCCGTGAACGAAACGGACACTTCCGACCCGACCAGCCCGTTAACCAACCGGACTGTTCCGACCCGACCGGCCCGTTAACGAACAGGACTGTTCCGACCCGACCCGACCGGCCCGTCAACGAACCGGACTGTTCCGACCCGACCGGCCCGTTAACCAACCGGACTGTTCCGACCCGACCGGCCCGTTAACCAACCGGACTGTTCTGACCCGACCGGCCTGTCAACGATCCGGACTGTTCCGACCCGACCGGCCCGTTAACGAACCTGACTGTTCTGACCCGACCGGCCCGTTAACAAACCGGACTGCTCTGACCCGACTGGCCTGTTAACGAACCGGACTGTTCCGACCCGACCGGCCCGTCAACCAACGGACTGTTCCGACCCGACCGGCCTGTCAACCAAGCGGACTGTTCCGACCCGACCGGCCCGTCAACCAACCGGACTGTTCCGACCCGACCGGCCAGTTATCGAACCGGACTGTTCCGACTTGACCGGCCCGTTAACGAACCGGACTACTCTGACCCGACCGGCCTGTTAACGAACCGGACTGTTCCGACCCGACCGGCCCGTTAACCAACCAGACTGTTCCGACCCGACCGACCCGTTAACCCACCGGACTGTTCCGACCCGACCAGCCCTATTAACCAGTCGGACTGTTCCGACCCGACCCGACCGGCCCGTTAACCAATCGGACAATTCCGACCCGACTGGCCCGTTAACCAACCGTACTGTTCCGACCCAACCGGGCCGTTAACCAACCGGACTGTTCCGACCCGACCGGCCGGTCAACGAACCGGACTGTTCCGACCCGACCGGCCCGACAACGAACCGGATCGTTTCAACCCGACCGGCCCGGTAACAAACCGGACTGCTCTGACCCGACCGGCCTGTTAACGAGCCGGACTGTTCCGACCCGAGCGGCCCGTTAACCAAGCGGACTGTTCCGACCCGACTGGCCCGTTAACCAAGCGGACTGTTCCGACCCGACCGGCCCGTTAACAAACCGGACTGTTCCGACCCGACCGGCCCGTTAACCAACCGGACTGTTCCGACCCCACCGGCCCGTTAACCAACCGGACTGTTCCGACCCGACCCGACCGGCCCGTTAACCAACCGGACTGTTCCGACTCGACCGGCCCGTTAACCAACCGGACTGTTCCGACCCATCTTAAACACTTATAAAAAACCAAACATTTATATTCACATCTCTAACCAATCTTAAACACCCACACTACACTTATAAAAAACCAAACAATCATTATTCAATGATTACCAATGATTGAAAATGGATCAGGGTTTGTTGACGGGCCGTGGAGGCCTTGATGGGCCGTCAGTTTTGTCGGGTGGTGCCTCGATGGGCCGTGGAGGTCTTGACGGGCCAAATGAGGTTGTGTAAATAAAAACCTTAGTTGTGTAGATAACCAAGGCCTTAAAAAATGGGCCTAGGGTTGGGTTTTTATATTTATGTAGTGGATTCCTTTGCACTTGGTAGCGAGTATTCTGTCCGTGTAGCTTCAATTTGTTACGGTAGTCATACTCGTTATTGCAATCGATTATTTCTTTAAAATAAACAATATACCTAAACATATTTGAAACACCAAAACTTAAGGTCTAAGAGCCATATTTCTTAATGGCTTGAATATGACACATTAATTTTCATGGACGCCACTTAGTATCGTTCAGTATCAATTTGTTAGTATGTTGATTGATTCAAGTTTGGTCTTTGTTTCTGTTGATTGATTCAATCATTTGATTTGTCTTGATCTCTTGTGATTCTTGTTAAATACAATAAAATCTTTGAATTGTTGACACCACATCTGCAACATGAGTCGTCGGGTACTTGTAATCCTTGTCTGCTTCACGACAAGTTGTATGGGATCTCGTTCAAGCATACCCTCCAACCAAAATGCCCGACCTTAGGAAGTACCCAATTATTCCAATACCACCACTCCTCCCCCCACGTAGGGCAAGAGCCAAGCCTAACCGAGCGGACCTTTGCTCATTCTTGACTCGTTTACAAACCGAACCGAGCTGAGCAACTCATCTACAACCGAGCCGAAAACCAAGCAAGCATTTTTTGAGCGTGAATTTTTCTAAGCGAATGCCGAGCAAGCAAGGCGGAGAGTAACTCGAACAACCATAAAATTATGGTGTTTCCTTCAATGTTTTAGTTATCAGGGTGACACCAAGGTCAAATTGTCCGTTGTTGAAACTAATATAGAGGTTCGAGCCTCCGAAGATAAGGCTTAGGTTGAGGTAGTGAAGGTATCGTATTGTGTCGTAAGGTGATATTAGGCGACGTTTAGCAATGGACGATTAATACCATAATAAAGTCAAAACTGTCACTTCACGACTTAGGGTTTACTATTAAAGTTAGTGTTAATTTTTTATTGGATTAAGCGGTCTAGTTACATTTTACTTGTATATCTTCGGCCAAATATTATATATAAAGCTATAAATATTACTGTGATTTGTGTGTGAATATATAATTACTAGATTATATCCCGGGAGCGTCCCGGGTTGAGAAAACTAATTTGAAATATCAATTTTACATCTGAAATAGACTGATGCGTTTTACAGTTGCATGCAGGAAAGTTTCGGGTAGCACTTAACCTCAAACATTTAACAATGTATCTCCAATGTTAGTGCATAACCTTAAACAATGTATAACTCTAATATTAAAATCTAACCTAAAACAATGTACAGCTCCAATGCTAACACATGTTGTAAATAAAATTCATATTTACTGGTTTGAACATAACTAATGACTTGTCTATACATGATTAATGAATAACCTGAACACTTTGTGTTTTTTTTCCTGTACGAACAAAACCACACAAAAAAATAGTCGTTTTTTTCTCCGTTTTTTATATAGCACTATGGTACCCGTTGGAAAGATAATAAAACGCTCGTTAATTTGGTGTGATTTTTTTTTTTAAAAATCTCGTATATAAAAGATATTAACGTTTAAAAGTTATGGGAGAAAACATTAGAGATAAATATCTAATTTTGTTTTTAAATTTTAAATTATTGTTTTCCCAAAATAAAGCTTTTGTCACATGGAATGACACATGACACACTCAATGAAAAGAATACCCTCTTTGAATGCCATGTCATTAAAATGACTTTGGTTTATTATATGTATAGATATACATATAAATAAATAAATAAATAATAATTTATTCGAGTCAAACCAAGCCGAGTGGACCTTTCACTACTAGAAAAAAAAATGTATTTCTTAACGCGCATTTTATGACATTCAAAAGCAAACTCATAAAAAAATTGTCATGGTTTATAAAATTTGATTAATTAATGACACACATTTTTGTGTGTCAATAATTTAATGTCAAGAAATAGAAAACATGACAGTATAAACAAATTGTATTTCATTTTTCCCTGTGATAGAATATATTTCCAAATTTTGTTTTCCCTCCCATATATCCCGCCCCATCCTCTCTACAACTCCAAACCATTTTATTTCCGAAATCCCAATACTCATAAAATCCATGTTAGTACATGATGTCCCTAGGCTAGTACATTGGATGTTTGGATAGTATTTAAGGTGTGTTTGGAAGCGTTTTGGGATGATTGTAGTGCAGGAGATGATTAGGAATTCTCATAGGCGATTAGCAAGGCTAATCGCCTATTTTGCATGCATGATTGCTCCTACTCGCCTGATCCTCATATGGCATAGCCGTCCTACTCGCATGCTGGGCTCTGCACGATTAGGAGGGGTATATAAGCAACCAATCAACACCCTTCCCAAGATCTGAAGGTCTAGATTAGTCCTGTAAACACTCGTGCTCTGTTTTTTATTAATCAATGCAACCTTTGATCTTATTTTGTGTGTGTTGATACCTCGTTTGTGTTAGTTTCATTGTTGTTTCTGTTATCCGAACCTTTTCAGAGGATTCCGCACTCTGAATAGTCAAGCTCGTGATTGTCGGGTGAACCCGAAAGTCGATCATACAAGTGGTATCAGAGCCGAGGCTCTTATAACGAGTGTTTTGATAACAAAAACGAGTCAAAACAGGTGTTTTTTGTGTTAAAGTTGTGATTTTTAATCAAAAACTTGTTTGAAACTTTAAAACTTTGTGTTTTTCATAAAAACCCTCATTTTTCAAAATCTAAGTGTGTTTTTACGGAAAAAAACGTATGTTTTTTATTAGGGTTTGCTCTAAAAGTATTTTGGAAACCTTTCTAATTATTTGGGGGTTAAACACAACGTTTTTGGTAAGATTTTTAAAGTAAAAAATGGTAGTTTTTGTGCGAAAGTTCATCTTAGACCTACAACAGGCGATTAGGCCACTTACTAGCGATTAGGAGTCTACTCGTGTCCTATACCACATGATTAGGGGATACTCATGTGTTTTTGCATGTGGAATAGCTTCTAATCGCCTGACTAACCCTAATCGCCGGAAAAGTCCTAATCGCTCTACTGTTCACGACGATTAGCCTTATACTCTCCCCTATTTACTAGCAATTAGCTTCTAATCGCCTATAAACCAAGCAATTAGCTTCCTACTCGTGCGTTAACCTGCTGAAACCAAAATTTGACTAAGTATTGGACTTTTAACGAATTTTAACATATGGCAAACCTGTGTATAAGTTCATCTTCCAATTCTAAACCTGAATGTGTAGAATGTGGCTGGTAAACTGTTCAGAGAAGGATATTGAGACACTGTTCATGTATCTCATTAAGCACCTGAAGTCAGAAGAAGATCAAGTTGTGAAGTTTCAGCGGGTGATACGCTTCTGCCATGCTAACAAGGTTCATGCTGGATGCAACTGGTCAAGGATTACAAGGATCAGGACGGCGTCAAGTTGAAGACTGAAGATGTTGCTATTTGTCATGTTTTGTCTGTTTTTATAGTTGTTTGCTACATTCTGAATTTTGTTTTTATGTCTTTTGTACGTATACTAGCCTGGTCCAAGGGGGAGTCTGTTAGTACATGATATCCCTAGGCTATTATATTGGATGTTTGGATAGTATTAAGGGTGTTTGGGTGTGTTTGGAAGCGTTTTGGGATGATTGTGGTGCTGGAGGCGATTAGGAATTCTCATAGGCGATTAGCAACAGGCGATTAGCCTTGCTAATCGCCTGTTTTGCATGTATGATAGCTCCTACTCGCCTGATCCTCATATGGCATAGCCGTCCTACTCGTCTGCTGGGCTCTGCACGATTAGGAGGGGTATATAAGCAACCAGTCATTGCTCTAATCATCAGTTGTCATATCACACAGCCCCCAAACACCTTCCCAAGGTCTGAATGTCTGAGATTAGTCCTGTAAACACTCGTGCTCTGTTTTTGATTAATCGATACAACCTTTGATCTTATTTTGTGTGTGTGTTGATACCTCGTTTGTGTTTGTTTCATTGTTGTTTATGTTATCCGAACATTTTCAGAGGATTCCGCACTCTGAATAGTCAAGCTCGTGATTGTCGGGTGACCCGAAAGTTGATCCTACGAACCATCATCCTCCCAACCTAGAATCAAACCCTCATCAACCCAACCCAGACTATGGTTTTCTGATCGTATCCCTAACCCTCATTGCACAATCAAATCACTTGTAACCCTAACCCAGGCCATGGTTACCGTGTGCCCCAAAAATCTATACGTAAGCCGCTTTAGAATGCATTCTCTGAAGATTATTAAGTTTCTTGAAAGCTGAAACGTTTTTAGGGGCGGTTAAGGCTATTAACGTTAAAATCCTCTCGGTTCTTGATGAACCTGAGTCTGGAAGGGTTGATGTAGGTTTTTTTTTTTTTTTTTTTTTGCTGTTTTAGCCCCAATTTGTGGAGGTACACCTGATAAACGCAAACGGGTCGCATTTGAATCACTTCTATGATTGCTGTTTTAGCCCCAATTTGTGGTTTTTTTTTTTTTTTTTTTTTTTTTTTTTTTGCTGTTTTAGCCCCAATCTTTTGAGGATGTTATATGATTTTAGGGTTATGAAACACTATATTCATAGAAAAGAGAGTTTCATTTTTGGTAGCTTGATTAAGATATAATTTTTTAGGAACTGTTATTATAAGGTAAATTTGAATGCTCAGATGAAATTACCAATCCAGTTGGTAGAAGAAGGTTTTGGTGTATAATCTTATATTTTTTTTATTAATTCGCCAAGTTGATGGAATGCTCACATGAAATTACCAATCCAGTTGCTAAAAGTTACTAAATAATTCATTAGAACAAAAAATCATTTAAGGGTATTTAATTTAATATGCACAAAAGACAAAAACTAAACAAAAATCTTAAGAGCAATTTGATAGTGTGTAAAATAACCAAAAAAAAATCAAAATACTATTCTACGTCCTCCTCATATATAGTGCCCACGTCATTACTAGAACCCCTGCAAAACCCAAACTACCCCCTTTCTCTCTCTCTAAAGGTATTCTTCTTACAGCTGTATTTTTAGCTTTTACAAGTTTTTTTAATGTATATATGTGTTGCCCTCGAAAGGCAAAAGTAAAGTTACACTAGTTTTAATGTTATTTCACTAATTTTGTGAAAATAACGTTAAAAATGACGGACGGTCAATCATGCATCATGTGGTGACGTTAATAGCCAAAAGACAAAGGGGTACATGCACAGATCGGGTTTGTCCCGATTGCTAAGTGTTTTGGCCTTATGTCCAAGGCTTGATACCAAACCACATCGAGCCGGGGGTCTCACTGGAAGCAGCCTCTCTATTCTTAGGGGTAGAGGTAAGGCTGTGTTAACTTTTCTACTAGAAAGGATTAAAACTTTATTCAAAACAGAAATTACAGAAACCCTAACAGCTGTTCATAAAAGGATGAACAGCTTTACAATCCAATCTATACAAACTCTCTAAAACAATAGACACTTGATTAGATCCAGGAGATCATAAACACTATGATCTATACTAACACTGAAACCCTAATCGACTATGAGAGAGATGATATACACGAGAACAATAGAGACTTAAACAAACTGACTCGTTAAACTTTGAATGTGACGACTGAGAGTCGTTTATATAGACGGTCTCTAGGCTCGGGAAGAAACACACCCGAGCCTATGAGAACCCTTCGATCAACATGAGAAAACACACACATCTGCTCAATCCTAGCCGTCCAAAGAAGCTACACGGATCGCCACGTAGGCAAGGATTCCAAGGCTGCAAGCTGGACCAGACTTCACTAATGGGCGAACCGGACTGGACATCAGGGACATGGACTTGAATCCTACAACACAACTCTTATGCAACATAATAAGTATAACTCTTTTATAACAAACAAACATAAAATTGATATTAAAAATATAATGTATATATTTTTAAACAGGCTGTCTACATCTTACCCTCCTCGGACTCTACCTTAGCTTTGCTATAGGTGGGATTAACTAAGTATGACGATGACGATGATGAGTTCGTTTTGCATTATAAAGTAATTATTAGTGCTTTTCGTTGTTCATGTTTGTATCGACCATTGTTTTTGTTTAGTTAGTAGCTGAAAACCGTAACTATTTTACTTTGTGTGTTTACAGTACTTGTTTATATCTTGTTTATATCGTTTTTTGAAGAATTCTGGTTTTATTTGACGATGTGAGGTGATTTATTTGTATAAATCGTTGTTTGAAGTATTTATCTATGCGGTGGGTTGCTTGCTTAGTGTACGATTCAGTGTTTTGAAAACCCGGACTGGTCAGTCATACCTATCCGGGTATCAGACCGGATTTTAGGGTGGTTGAAGGAGAACAGTTCGACTTCTGGTCGGGTTTTGGAAACATTGGTGTGATTGTAAGGTGGTTGCAATAATTGCTTGATTTCATTATTTATACTACATGCTTGTATATGGAATTTCTTCTTCTTTGATGCTTCAGTTTTTCTAAGTTTAGCATAATACGCTTGATAAGGGTAATATAGTGATTCTTCTAAGTAGTTTTCTTTTAGGGATGAGTGTGTTTAATCGGGAACTGATGTCATCAGAGCATCCACAATACACCCGGTCCGGAATTTTGGCCAGGAGGCAAACAAGATGGAGTGGCATTGGAGGGGGTGATTTGATTAGGTTTGGAATACCGGTTTGGTATTGTACTTGGTGTGTGTGTGTGTGTGGGGGGGGGGGGGTAGAGGCTTGGAATGATTTATTGTACTATAGAGATTATCAACATGAAACATGATAACCTTCACAACTCTCACTGACCCTCAGATTCAATAACTCACAATAGAAACCCATAGGAAAAATATCTTGAGAGAAAAGTCTAGAAAGATGAAAAATATGACTGATTGAATTATTATCTAGAGACACACTCCCTTTTATATCGAGGCTGAGACTAAAGATAGGGTTTGTTATAACAACTTACTCATGGGCCAAACGTTTAGTGGCCCATGCTCTTTTGTAATCAGCTGAGCCCGCTTTGTTGTGAACTAAAGAATCATATAGGCCAGCTTATACATGTACATCCAGCTACTCCTCCTTAGCCCAGCAACATCTACAACTTGAACCCAGCAATATCTACAAGCCCATCATTATCTACAAGTCTTCTCAGCCCAATCAATGTACCTCACAAATAAGACAGGAAAATACAATCACATAAGTATAAGGAAGAGTATTAAATTATAAATAACATAGACTTATGTTATTTTAACAGATGCTCTTAGTAGGATAGCATGTTTTGTGTTGTCTTGGGGTTTTGCTTTAAGCTGTTTTGTAGCTTTTTGAATATTAAACTAGACGATATAGGATATACATATTAAAACAAATGATATGTTTCATGTATTGAAATCCTTGAATGCTAGAATGAAATGAACTTTGTTATATAACCAGTTAGATAGCCAGGAAGTAGAGCTGAAAGGAGACGAGGGAAAGCAGAGGGAAGAAAAACGGATGAAGATGCATTGGATTGGATCAGGTTAAGTTAAGGGAGGTGGAGGGACAGGTGGAGAGACAGATGGGGGGAACACGTTGATGCTGTTTTGGCCGCTGATGAAACGCGTGTAAAGTTTTACACCATTGGATAGCTACAGTAATTGATACTCACATAGAATTTTAGTAAATGTATCTTTATATAATGTTGAGTTCCTTTTGTTGGAAAGTAAATAGTACATACAGGTATAGGATATACAATACGAGTATCTTTTTTTATTAAAGACGTAACCACTGAAAAACTCAATCAAAAACTCACAAATTCATGACGGGCCGGGCTAATAATGATGGTAAGTAAATTTAAGGCTTCTGTTGTACACTTGTACTTCCTAGATGAGGGTTCAATCCCAACTTAAGAAATTCTTCGGTACACTCCCAACTTTCAGTGTATTTTTCCTTAACGAGCTTTTATTAATCGAGGACTAACTCGAGTGTATGATGGCGTAGACCAAATGGAAGTAATTGGTGTAAATGGGGTCACACGTACCATATATTAGGGTGGATGGGGTGGTCATCAATCACACACTATCACACCCAATCCCATTATTTTCACTTATTCCATCACATTCCATCACTAAAAACCATGGGTGGTCATCACACCCATTACATTTCACATTTTATAAATTTAAAACTTCATCAACCTCTACCTCCTTCCACTAGTCTTCCACCGCCGCGTTGACGCGGTGACCGCCAAAAAACTCAACGACCCGATTGGAATATCTAATCTAGAAGGGTCTCTTTCTCTTCAACAAAGTAGGAGAACAAGAAGTGGTTCTATAGAGGTTCTAATAAAGTCCGCTAACCGGAGACGGGGATCTCTGTAGCCGGAACTTGAACAGAGACGACGGGGATGGGGAACAAAGGTGGTGGTTATATGGCGTTTGGGTGAAGCAGAGGTGAAAAAAAAATTAGAATGGAGAATAAGAAGCAGAGGTGAGAATGACAGTGATGGCTGTCATGAAAATTCCATCACACTCCTTTTTCCGCCGTGATGTTTTGGTGAGGGGCGGTGGTCGTGATGGTCACAAGCCATCACGGACCACCCCGCCAACCCTCACGAGATGTGGTGCTAGATTCCAACTTAGAAATGTTGGCAAATGATATAAATGAATTGTTATATTAACATGTTATCCATTTAAGAAGAATTGGATTTTAATGATCCTAAATTACTTCGTAATGATCTATTCCATTCTCTCTTCCATTCCATCATACCAAACGCTACCTAACTTTGAGCCATCGGCCAACATAAATCACAACTTAAGAAATGCTTCACTATAGTCCCCAACTTTCGATGTATTCTGCCTTAACAAGCTTTTGTTAACCGAGGAGCTATGTAGTTAATGCGGCGGCGAGATCTCGGTCAGTGATATATCGGATATCGGTGGTTGAAAAGAATATCGGTACAAATATCGGCTAGAAATATCGGTCCCGATAATATCGGCGATATTTACCGATATATCGCCGATATTTGAGTTTCTTGTATCGGTCATCTCACCGATATAATCGGTTTGGCCCTAATCAATCAAAATTAGGTCAAAGTCTGACCAAATCAGTAAAGTAGAATGAGTTTATTACCTCTAATCGAACCAAGATCGGACCTGCACCAGCCTCCAAAGGCGAAATCAAACCGCATTTAAGAATCAATCAATAGTTGAAGTGAATTTGGAGCTAGGGTTTGTATTTTTTTGTATGTATATGATGAAGAAGATAAAAGAGGGAGGCGGCTACTAAACTTGGTTAAGAATTAGGTTTTGTTAAGTATGGGCATTTTTACATTTAACCCCCTCCATCTTTCACTAGTTTATATATGGTTCCTAACTTGTAAATGTATATATAAAAAATATAAACTTAACTATAAATATACATATAAATTTGTAAAATTATATAATTATATACGTTTTGCATTTACCGATATCCCACCCGATATCTCACTGTGAAAACCGATATCCCAAATATCGGTCCTTGACCGATATCCGATATTTTTCCGCATTAAATACATAGCCGAGGAGTAACTCCGTTAGTGTATAATGGCATAGACCATGTTGAAAATGGGCCACCTGTTACTAATCAACAAACAAACGAACACCAACTAGTTGCCCGTCTCAACCCATTTCTATTAAAAATAACATTGACACAAATAAAGCAATTACAATCACCAAGCTATTCTAATCTATCTGCGAACAAACTGAGCAATTACCTTAATTGTACAATTAGCAACAAATACCAATCAACACCTTGTAAATATCATAACTAACTAAGCAATAGTTACTCTCCATAGTGTTCTATAATCTACTGAAAACACCATATTAAATTCAGTTGGGTAGAATATGAATCAACAAACTGAGCAATTACCTTAATTTGCACCAGATATTTTCTAATTTCTGAATTGAGAACAACATCGTTGATTGGTAATTGCAATCGTGACCCGGTAAAATGCCACAACTGGTAATTGCTAGCCGTTGGTTGGTACAATCGGGTCAGAGATGGTCATATGGGTCGCGTGGGTTTGCATCAACGCCAGGTTGAAGCAGTTTACCCTGTTCCTTCTGATATGTTTATCTCCTGCATGTTTAGTTTTCGATCATGGATGGTTATTTTATGCTTTCCTAAGTTGTACTCTAAACATTGTGACTACTTCCTTGTGTCTCATTTCTGTAAGATTACTCAGTGAGTTTTTTTTCCTGGTGTACTTAAAGTTCAACGTCGGATTTCTAGTTCAATCTTGGCATGCTTGGATGGTGTTCTTTGGATTCTAAACGTGAACGAAGTGGTGATTTCTGAATCTTAATTTGTGTTTTAGATTGTCCAACGGATTACTCGAGTGGTATTTCAGTGTCTTGAGTGATTAGTAGTTTTATCCGTTTCATTTAAATTCTACTTTCCTAGCTGTTTGTTTGATATTCCGATTTACATCACTTTAGCTAAGGCCTTGATTGGCTGATCAAGCAGAAGTAGTGTAGAGTCATTCAAATAGATGTGAAATTAATATCTAAAAAATACAGGTGTATCAAGACTCTTACCATTCGGATCAAGAATCATTTATGCCCATAAACAAACATCATGTGGAGTCCTTGTCTGGGAGTTTTGCAATAAGCCATGAGTCAAAATACTAACTTTTCTTCACACAAGATGAATCATAAATGCATCACATATATAACTTAGAAAACCATAGATTAATGCACAACCATACTTTTATATCTAAGTGCAGGACTATTTTTGTCGAATAGATGAATAAGAAAATCTCTCAAATAAAATATTTTAACAAGACGGAACGAGAAAATCTCTAAATAAAATAGTTGAACAAGATTATAAGAAATTATTGTTACTATATATGACTATTGAAGAAGCCGTAGCTGAATAAGTGATCTATTCTGTGTCAACATGATAAAATTTAGCACATGTGAATCATTCCCATCTTACACAACTCAATTTCATGGAAATTTTCATTCGGAGAAAACAGACATTTGAAATTAAAAGACATGTTAATTTCACCCAACTATTCCAATCTAGGCAATCGAGACAACAAGCTAGGAATAGATGATGCCACAACATTGAAAATGAGGAAACAACACAAGACGAGGCTAGGAGAGAGCCCAAATAAAAAAAAAAGGGTATGTGGGAGAGACCCTCTGGCCCCTGTTTCCATATTGGATACCGATCATACCCACCCCACAAGGGTTATGATCCCCGGCAAAATACCTCAAAGTGCTGTCCACAAGATTCGAACTTGTCTCCTCTCATGCCCAACACTTATCATTGGTATGGGTACCAACTACTAGGCTATAAGCCCAAATAAAGAGAGAGACTAAAATAAAGGGAGCCCAAATAAAAAACGGAGAAAAAAACGACACCTTTTTTGTGGAGTTTTGTTCATACTGGGAAAAAAAACACAAAGTGTTTAGGTAATTCATTAATCATGTATAGGCAAGTCACTAATTGTGTTCAAATCAGTAAATATGAATTCTATTTTCAACCTGTGTTAGCATTGTAGTTGTACAATTGTTATACATTGTTTAAGGTTATGCGTGTTAGGTGCTACCCCGAAGCTTTTCTGCATGTAACTGTAAAGCGTATCATTCTATTTCATATTAAAACTGATATGTCATATTAGATTTCTCAACTCCGGGACGTTCACGGGGTATAATCTATATAACTAAATATAATGGAGCGTCTATTAGTCAGCAACATTAGCATGTTCAACAATTGTTGCTTCTTCGATTTTGATTTTTGATTGTTTTATTGAATTAGCAGTCTTATGAGTAACATCACACTTAATAAAGATTCATATACAAATGAACTCCTTTCCAGATTATCCAAGTATTGTTCACGACAACAAATTATTAACCCATCCAAAATATTGTCCACTGGTGGCATGATTAATTGGCCGGTAGGAGAAAACGATTGTTGTTAACTTGCTAGGAAGGTTGAGTGTTTGACGATGGGTTGGGAGTGGTATATTTGATCTTTTTGGTTTAAAAAAAAAAAGTTAAAGGTAAAAACTAAAATGATTAAAATACCCTCATATGGAGTGCATAAATCAAATTTAACGTTAATAGTTAACCTAGTTAGAGCAAAAGGATACTGTCCGATGAAGAACATTAACATAAAAGACATTCAATATAATTTCATTAGTTAAAGGACACTGCCTGCAATTTGAATCAAACTTAACGGACGTAAAATGAAATTTAGTCCTATATTAAATAATAAAAAGTTACATCTTTAAGAACTCATGTATTGCACGTGTTGAATAAACACGTATCTTATACG